>CAUYLG010035733.1:0-127133 GCA_963573385.1 Cacajao melanocephalus
AACAAGAATCCTGTTCTCTCTCCCTCTTTTTCTTCCTCTTTCTTTCTCTCATACATTCTTTTTCTTTCTTTCTTTCACTCTCACTTTCTTTCCTCTCTTTTTCTTTCTTTCAAAAAATAAAAATAAAAAAAATAAAAAAAATAAAATTAAAGCTTTCTTCAGCCTGAAAAAAATCCATCTGCTCTTCCAACGGCAGATTGCATATGATGACTCCTAACTTTGAGTAATCAGATATCTAGCTTGTTAAAATGGCATTTTGATCCACTGGTCATTAGGAGGAGCAAATAAAGAGTGCTCGTTGGGCAATCAACACTGTTATAAGAGTTATCTTTTGGCAAGATATAAATCCACATTTAGCCAAGAGAGTACTAAGCCTTTACTTTGCAAGAAGGAAGAGCACCAAAAGAATGAGAAAAGGTGCTGCTATAAATCTGATGCCAAATTGTCCAATTCCTGCTCACTTACTCATGCAACTTCAGAAAGCTGAAGTTAGCAAATTCTTCCAAATTCTTGCTTCCAAATTTTGGAATTCCCAGCAGGGCAGCCTAGTGTAATACTAAGAATTACATCTAATGTATTGAGTAATCTCTATCAACAAATGAACATAGAAAGTCCGTGAAATTCATAAAAAAGATATATAATAGGTTTCATGTCAAATGAGGTAGTAAAGAAATGCATTGTAATTCTGATAGGAGTGCAGGATCTCAACAATTTAAACCTGGCAATTAAAAGGTGTGAAGAGGCCAGGCTCAGTGGCTTAGGCCTGTAATCCCAGCACTTTGGGAGGCTGAGGCAGGTGGATCACCTGTGGTCAGGAGTTTGCGACCAGCCTGGCTAACATGGTGAAACCCTATCTCTACTAAAAATACAAAACATTAGCCAGGAGTAGTGGTGGGAGCCTCTAATCTGAGCTACTTGGGTGGCTGAGGCAAAAGAATCACTTGAACCAGGAGGCAGATGTTGCAGTGAGCCAAGATCACACCATTGCACTCCAGCCTGGGTAACAAGAGCAAAACTCCTTCTCAAAAGAAAGAAAGAAAAAGTCACATTACAGTAAAAATGAATTTTAATCAGGGACTTGAGGGAAAAATTCTGTAAGTAGTGCCAATATCCTTTTTGAAACTGTTAACTGTATAAAGTTCCTAAGTTCTGATCAGTTACCTCAGGAATGGGAAGGGTGGGCAGGCAATATTGCTTCTGTGCTGATCCAACAAATTTAATTTGTGATTTAATATGAGATATTTAAATGAATAAATCTAAATAAATTTAAATTCTGTTAGACTTATGACTTTAATTTGAAATGTATAAATAAGTTTGATATTAGACTTGTAACTTTAATCCAAAAATTATAAAATTATTTGTTCATGAACATTATTTCAAATTTTAAAATAATTCAACATTAAACCCTCAAGTTTAAATTTATCAGATAATGTAAGTAATAGTCACATGCTTGCATAGACTTGTTGGATTTGCAAGCCTTCCTTGATTTGTTGTATTCTCCCCTCATACATTAGAAAACTCCAGTTGAGCTCTCTCTTCACACATGCCTTCTTCGCCTTTGACCTTCTCTGTCAATGTTTTGACTTAGCACAAAAGCTCTCACCAGAAGCCCAGCAGATGACAGCACCATGCTTCTTGTACAACCTGTAGAACCATGAGCTAAATAAACCTCTTTCTTATAAATTACCCAGCCTCAAGTATTCCTTTAAAGCAACACAAAATGAAAAAAAAAAAAATCTCAATTGACTGTCTTCTAACTAGATGGTAAGAACACGTGAGAGATAGAGAAAAGAGAGAAAATATTGTGTATTGGTTTTGTTAATGTGTCTCCTAATTTCCTCTGTTTGGAATGACTGGCATTTCTTAAGGTTTTTGCTTCTACTAACATTAAGCGGAATACCTAAAATATTTCTGATTTTTGTCAGATGATGTACAAATTTAATCAAAGTTTATAATTAGGTGGACACAAATTTCATTCACAAAATTATTTTAATTTTATTCCTGAGCACCTAATGTACATTCCTTTAAAAGAAAAAAAAAGTGAAAGGAAGGAAGCAGGGAGGAAGGAGAGGGGGAAGGATAAAAGAAAAAGGAAGGGAGGGAGGGAAGGAAGGAAGGAAGCAAGGAAGGAGAGGTTAGGAGGAGGGAGGGAGGGAGGGAGGGAAAAGAGCAAGATTCCTATCTTTCAGAGTGCTATGATCTGAATATGTCCCCCCAGATTTTTATGTTGAAATTTAACTAACAATGTGATAATGTTAAGAGGTAAGGTCTTGGCCGGGCGTGGTGGCTCACGCCTGTAATCCAAGCACTTTGGAGGCCAAGGCGGGCGGATCACCTGAGGTCGGGGGTTCAAGACCAGCCTGACCAACATGGTGAAACCCCGTTTTTATTTAAAAATAAAAATGGGCCGGGCTTGGTGGCTTACGCCTGTAATGCCAGCACTTTGGGAGGCCGAGGGGGGCAGATCACGAGGTCGAGAAATCGAGACCATCCTGGCCAACATGGTGAAACCCCGTCTCTGCTAAAAATACAAAAATTAGCTGGGCGTGGTGGCACGCTCCTGTAGTCCCAGCTACTCGGGAGGCTGAGGTAGGAGAATTGCTTGAACCCAGGAAGCGTAGGTTGCGGGGAGGTGGAGGTTGCGGTGAGCCGAGGTCTCGCCATTGCATATCAGCCTGGCTCCCGGCGACAGAGCGAGACTCTGTCTCAAAAGATAAATAAATAAATAAATAAATAAATAAATAAATAAAAATGAATTAAAAAAAGAAGAGGTGTCTTTAGGAGGTGAGTAAGTTAAGAGGACGGAGCCCTCATGAATGACTGTGACCTATAAAAGTGGTGTGGGGGAACTATTCATCCCTTCTGCCCTTTTTTTTTTTAACTCTTTCTGCCACATGAGAATGCAGCAAGTTGCCATTATGGAAGCAGAAAGTAGCCCTTACCAGGCACCAAACCTGCCAGCAGCTTGATCTTGTACTTCCCAGTCTCCAGAACTATGAGAAATAAATTTCTGTTATATATAAATTACTAGTCTGGGGTATTTTGTTTGAACAGCACAAACAATCTAAGACATAGAGGTATTCAAAATGTAATGCTTTTATTCTTTTCTCTTTTGGATATATTCAGTCATTCACCAATTTTTTATGTGCCCAAGTGCCACATAAAGATATCGTCCTGAGCAATACAGGCATAGCCCATATCTGTGCAGAATTTAAACAGAACTTCATAAGTTACAATAGAACAGACTAAAAATCTATAAAAGATAAGCAGATATTAATTTTCTAATTGAATTGAAATATCTCTAAAGTATATTTTAAATCCTCACTTTATCAATATTTACTATAACCTAATAGATACATTGAATTTAAAGGGTAGAAGTGGGGAAAAATAATGTTCTAGTATACCAAATGCCTTGTACGTGGATTTTTAAGATAAATATTTTCATATTTCAGTCTTTCAAATTAGTTATTGTTATTAAGCAAGGGACACATATAACAGACCAATTATGCTGTTTGGGCCAATGGTTTTAAAAATGGTGACAATTGGCTGGGCAAGGTGGCTCATGCCAGTATGTAATCCCAGCACTTTGGGAGGCTGAGGTGGGTGGATCACCTGAAGTCAGGAGTTAAAGACCAGTCTGGCCAACATGGCGAAACCTCATGTTTACTAAAAATACAAAATTAGCCAGGTATGGTGGTAGTGCCTGTAGTTCTAGCTTCTTGGGAGGCTGAGGCAGGAGCATCACTTGAACCCGGAGGTGGAGATTGCAGTTAGCCAAGATCACACCACTGCACTCCAGCCTGGGTGACAGAACTAGACTCTATCTCAAAAAAAAAGTCACAATTAGTAGTATATTAATTAATTTATAAGCTTAGACAATGCCAAATGACAAAAATCCTTACTTCTAATCCATGGAAATTAGGTCTGAAATCATTTTTAGCCTATTAAATACAATTTTGAAATGCCTTCTAAAGGAATTATATAACAGACAGAAATCATTGAAATTCAAGTTAAGAAAATCTCTTTATAATTAAAAATATTTCCTATAGTTTATAAAGTTTTATAGGAAATAATTAAACGCAAATAAAAAAGCCATCTCAATATGAATTTTCCTGGATCTTGAGAATATGTTTTAATTTTAAAACCCAGTTGACATATTTGTTCTTTTCTAAGTGCTTCATCCATTTCCATGAACCAGAAAGTATATTTTAGATTTAGGTCTTCCCTGCAAGAATTGGTCAGAAGCATTTCTATATAATACACAAAATTCAGAAGGTGAGCACAGAAGGCTGGGTCTACTCTCTTACTATGAGAACAAACAGGCTAACATTGCACCTTCTCAGTCTTGGAGTCTTGTCTCATTTCTTCATTCTTGTCTGATTACTTCTCTGGCCTCAATCGGTTAACACTGCTCCTTTTCCTACTCTTTAAACACCACTTAGCACACTGAAGTTGTACTGACCCATTTACATCTTTTGACATTATGATCTAGTGCTTCTCATACTGTGCTATACATTTCCTTTTACTTTGTTTAAGCAATATAAATGATTTTGCCATAAATTTTGACCCTAGCCCTTGTTTAAAAATGGGCACATTAAAAATTTGTGCTTACCTTTTAGATGTCTCTCAAATAATCTTATTGTTTCATTCAAATCCAAAGATCTAGTTTACTTTCTGTGGAGCTGAAATGCTTACTGGTTACCTCTTCACTGGCTCTACAAACCCCAGGCTGCCTCCCACTTATCAAATCATTCCTTAATCTTGTTTATGAAGATGATGGCAGTAGTAACAACTATCAGCTGGTGATAATATTTGGTGCCTTCCAGATTTCAGTATTTCGTGTCCCTTGTCTGGGACACACGCATACCACCAAGCTCACCCTGTTTCTGGGTTTTCTACAGCTTGGTAAGCTATCACTGCTTCTCAATTTCTTACTTATTGCTTAGAGGACATCTACAGGAGTTTGGATTGGGTTGTCTGTCTTGCTGGAATCAGACATTAAATAGTGCCAGTCCTTAGAACCACAGACTTGGCACCTGCATCTGGCTCCGATTCACATCTGCCATCTACTATCTAGTTCAAAATCATACAAGTTTTTTGGTTCATGATCACATGATCAGAAATCCAAATAAAAGCAGGCAGCATGAATAATTTTATTGATTTATTACAACAATGAAGCAAGAAGGTCTGTGTGGCAACTCTTGGAGTGATCAAGTGCATGTAGAGGTTCTAGCTGTATTTGTTTTCCTCTGTTGCTGGTTCTTCAAAGCACTCCAAAGTGGACTTTTAGTGGAATTTAATTTGAACATCTCAAAATTGATTAATTCAATATCAATTACAGTGTCTAATATAACTCCTTATAGAAGGCAATTATCCAACATAACACAGAATTAGTTGGGACACACTCGCACCCAGTTTGTGCTTGGGTTTTTTGTTGTTAGTTTTGTTTGTTAACCTCAGGGAATATGTGCAGCATTTTAGATGCTCAGGGTCTACTTTCAGAAACACAATATTGTGTTTTTACTGCCACTCTTCCTTGTTTGGTACAGATCCTATAACCCAAAAAATGTTTAAATATGTGAATTTAATAAAGTTGAATTAACATTTTCTTTTTTTGTTTTTTGAGATGGAGTTTTGTTCTTGTTACCCAGGCTGGAGTGCAATGGAGCCATCTCGGCTCACCGCAAACTTCACCTCCCAGGTTCAAGCAATTCTCCTGCCTCAGCCTCCCGAGTAGCTTAGATTCCAGGCATGTGCCACCACACCTGGCTAATTTTGTAATTTTAGTAGAAATGGGGTTTCTCCACAACTGTAATCCCAGCACTTTGGGAAGCCGAGGCAGGCAGATCACTAGAGCTCAAGAGTTCAAGACTAGCCTGGCCAACATGGAGAACCCCATCTTTACAAAAAACACAAAAAATTAGCCAGGCGTAGTGGTGTGTGTCTGTAGTCCCAGCTACTCCAGAGGGTGAGGCAAGAGAATCGCTTGAGCCCGGGAGGCAAATGTTGCAGTGAACCGAGACTGCCCACTGTACTCCAGCGTGGGGGACAAAGCAAGATACGGTCTACCGCAGTTTTGATCACAAATGCATACAATCAACCCTATCATGAAAGACAAAAGGCATCTGAGAAGTAAAGAGATTATTATATTTGAGCTGAATTGGGAGATTATTCATTGATGAGGAACATCTCAAGGAAAAGTGGAGGTAGGGCTTTAAGAGGTGGATAAACAGGGAAGTCATTGAGGAAGGGTGGAGATGGGTTTTTTGTTTGCTTGCTTGCTTTGGTTTTGTTTGTTTGTTTGTTTTGAGATAGAGTCTCACTCTGCCGCCCAGGCTGGAGTGCAATGGCACAATCTGAGCTCACTGAAACCTTCAGGTCACTGAAACCTTTGGCTCACTGAAACCTCCACCTCCCGGGTTCAAGCGATTCTTGTGCCTCAGTCTCTGGAGTAGCTGGGATTACAGACTAACGCCACCACACCCAGTTAATTTTTGTATTTTTAGTAGAGACAGGGTTTCACCATGTTGGCCAGGCTGGTCTCAAGCTCCTGAACTCAAGTGATCCACCGGCCACCACCCCTTGCCAAAATGGGTCTTATCTAAGAGCACAGGACAGACAGCAGGGTAGTTGTTTGTGGTTAGCCATTTCTTGGAGCACGAAAGAGTCACGGAAGGGATCCTGACCATCCAGCTTTCCAGGTACACAAGGGCTCAGATAAAATTCAACATTCTCAACTGTCCTTTTGTTCAAGATAAGTGAATGTCATTCATTGCTGAACAACTTGGAGCTGATTATAAACTTCTCAAATGTGGTGACAAAGGGTCTAAGAAGTAGTCTCTCAAGGATTATTGTTGGTATTGTTCCTAGAAAATCAGTTAAACCAACTGTTGAGATATGGTAGAAAATGTGGATTGTTTTAGGATCCTGGAGACAAGCCTTTAGATCCCTAAAGGCTTGGGCATTGCAAGAGATAGATGCGTAAAATGAAAAAGAGAAATATTAGTATAAAAAGTGGTAATATAATAAAGAGCCAGGAGTCGAACTCTGAGGGTACTAGTTCAGTGGATTCCAAGAGGTTGTTGAAAATCTTTTGTGTATACAGCATTGCTTGTTGCATTTCATGCTCTTAAGGTAGAATGTCAGTGCTGTTGGTGATGTTGTCCACAGTCTTGGTTGCATCTCATATAAGTGTATGCTTGACCCAGGGGTTTCACTGGAATTCCTTAGTGGTCCAGACAATGACTTGTCCAGGGAGAAATCCAGCTCATGCATGGGCTGCCCCAGTGGTGGGTTCTTCCGGGTTTATATCAGATCATTGCGTTTAAATTGCAGGACTTCTTCAGATCCTGTGGAAAGGGTCAGCTGCAAGGCAGCCTAAAGTCCCAGAGATTGGGCAGTCAGGTTTAGTTCTCCACGACTCTGAGTCAGGCAAAAGGAAGAAAAATTGGAAACATTGTAGCCAGATATTGAAGGAAACAAGAAGAATTAAAAATTTGGTAAGGATTAACTATTTGAACAAGGTAACCAAATTCAATCCAATTTTGGGGTAGGTACCAAAACTGGTTTTTCACAGGGTAAGGGTTGGAAGTCACTTAAGTCTCTGCCAGACAAGACAGAGTTTGCATACCCATCAGTTATCTTAAATTTACAAAGAGATATGAAAAAGACATCAAAGATCATGAACTGGGCTGTAATCTGATAACCAGGAAGGATGTGCTACAAATGATGCATAGTTTTCCACTGAAACACAAAATTTCTCTTTATAGTCACCCATCTTTTAATCAAAAATATTCCCAAAAAAAAGGATTTTTTTTTTTTGAGATAGAGTCTCACTGTCACCCAGGCTGGATGGAGTTTGGCGGCACGATCTTGGCTCATTGCAACCTCTGCCTCCCAGGTTCAAGCAATTATCGTACCTCAGCCTCCCCAGTAGCTGGGAATACGGGTGCACACCACCATGCCCAGCTAATTTTTTTTTTTTAGTAGAGATGGGGTTTCGTCATGTTGGCCAGCCTGGTCTCAAACTCCTGGACTCAAGTGATCTGCATGATTCGGCCTCCCAAAGTGAGCCACCACGTCTCACTATTTTTTTTTGGGGGGACGCAGGGTCTTACTATATTGCCCAGGCTGGCCCCAAATTTTTTGATTTAAGTGATCTTCCCAGCTCAGCCTCCTGAGTAGTTAGGACTACAGGCATGTGCCACCACTGTGCCTGCTTAGATTATAGATTATTCTCTCTTTTTTTCTTTTTTTTTTTTTTTTTAGTCAGGCTTTTACACCCAGGATAAAGTATGCTACGGCATGATCTTGGCTCACTGTAAGCTCTGCCTCCTGGGTTCAAGTGCTCCTCCCACCTTAGACTCCCAGTCCCTTAGCTGGGACTGCAGGCATGCACCACCATGCCCAGCTAAATTTCAAATTTTTGTAGAGACAGGTTTCACTATGTTGCCAGTCTCGAACTCCTGGGCTCAAGCAATCCACCTGCTTTGGCCTCCCAAAGTCATAAGATTGTTCTTCATCACAAAATAAAACTGGTCTAATTACATTTGATCTGATTATTTATATAGATGTAGTAATAATAACTTACCACTTAGACCTCTCTAAATTTGCTTTACTGAATGTTTTCAATAAGGATTTGAGAATTAGATTAGACTTTTAAAAGCTTATTGAAGCTAGAGAGCTAAGCCAAGATGCTAGATTTCACCTGCAGAGGCTATAAATTCGGGGGAATTCTTCTCTTCTTGGGGTTCCCAAATTATCTTCAGGCTCCTAGCCTTACTAGGAAGTACTTTCCTCTCTCATCTATAAGGCTAGAAACACTATAAGCCAGGAACCAGGCCAGTTTTCCCAAGAGGACTGTGTAAGCACTGGGTCCACAAAGTCAACCTTAGTTCCTTGAAAGTGCCTAGTGATATTAATAAAAAGAACATCATTCTCAAATATGATGTTCCAGGCAAGATCTTGTTGCATAACCAATGCTTCTCATTATGTCCCAGTAAGGAGGAGGACAGATTCATTTTCAACCTATCCAGATAACTGTATTGCCATTAGAATAAGAATACCCAGTAAGAGTTTCTGAATTTTGGAATGGCGAAACAGGAAAAAAAAGGATTATTTACAAATGGTTTATTTTGTTTTAAAAAGCAGTCTATTAAATTGTTATGAGTTACGGATAGCTTAAGAGAAAAGAGCAACTGGTTTCTTGTACTTCCAAAAACTAGAACATAAAAGCATCCACAATACTCCAAACAAAAATCATGATGATCTCTCATCATTTATTCCTTTTAGTGTAATATATTCATTCCAGTGTAATTAATTCCAGTGTAGGAATGAATGCTCGATCTTAGGTTAGTAGCCTCATCAGTCTACCTGCTTTTTGAGTGGTGTTCTGGAAATACCGGAACATACCTGACTCAGTCTTTACATATCTGACTCAGTTGTTTAAGTGATGCCATCAAAAGTCTATACCTCAAAACATCTGGCATCATCCTTTTCCACAGCACATGAGACAGTCCTTCTTTGCTAAAGATGAAGTATTCAGGCCTATAGTTGATTGTAAGAGCTTTCAGGGGAGCATTAGAGAAAAACAAAAACACCATCAATGTCCAAAGATTAAAAATGATCGTGGTTAAACTATTATTGATAATTTTCAAAAGTGGAAGATCTGATGGGTGTCCTTAACAAGAATAGTGGAACTGAGAAGAACATTTGGGTAATTCTGTGTCATACAAAACAAGATAATAAAGTCAATCCAAACAAGTTGTTTTAGACAAAATATTCATAAGCATAATAATGAAGCCTACTTTCCAAAAAGAGTGGCTATTACATTTAATTTATACAGATGGTTACACATGATCTTTATGAAGGAAAAACTCCAGATATAATAATCCTGACACATGCTATACCCTGACTTTGCCAAGCACATAGTTAGAATATACCAAGAATGTCAAGTAAAAGGATTCTGTAAGTCTAGAGTGTGTCCTAAGCAGAAGATGCTAGATTCAAATTAACTGAATTTATGACTAATAATATGATACTGTTGCTCTTTTAATATCAGGCAAAGCAGCACCAGGACTCTGATAAATAGAAACATATCACGGACAGTAAAGGCACTGACAATTCTCCAGCAACTTCCCATGCAGCTTACAATTTCTGAAATATGTGTATTAATACCATTTTACCATTTAATCTGGGGAAGGCTAATCATAACTTCCCACTTAGCAATTTCTCCACTCCAAGTTCCATTTAGCAACTATGAGCCAAGAATGAATAAGGGCTGTGGGGACTCCAAGGTGAACAAGACACAATTCCTTTCTCCAGAGATCCTTGTCTTACAGTGTAGTGCAGAAAATACATTAATAAGAGTTACAAGAAGCACAGACTAGCCACTCCGTGCCCAAACTTGGGAGTAGTGAGGAGTGTGAGAAAAGGAAAGTTAATGAAGGCAGGTTATGCATGGCTTTTGGAGAAATGATCCCTAAATGATTTTATGTGGTTTGAAGAATGAACAGGAGGAGTAAAAGAAAGGAAATCTATGTAGACTTCTCTTAAAAGAGTTTAATGGAGTGAGTAGATAGGAAGGCGATGAAGGTATAGACAGGAGACGAACAAGATCCTTAAAGAGACGGAAATCAAGAGCACAAATGAAGAACACTGAAACACAGGCTGAGCGCGGTGGCTCACGCCTGTAACCTCAGCACTTTGGGAGGCTGAAGCGGGTGGACCACTTGAGATCAGGAGTTCGTGATCAGCCTGGCCAACGTGTTGGAACCCCATCTCTACTAAAAATACAAAAATTAACCAGGCATAGTGGCAGGCGCCTGTAATCCCAGCTACTCAGGAGGCTGAGGCAGGAGAATCTCTTGAACCCAAGAGGCGGAGGTTGAAGCGAGCAGAGATCGTGCCGTTGCACTCCAGCCTGGGTGACAGAGTGAGACTCTGTCTCAAAGTAAAAAAAAAAAAAGAGCTCTGAAATAAAAACATGAACTTAAATGTAAAGTGGTAGGTAAATTCCTCCCTAATCAGTAGAATTTTCTCAATAATGATGTCCTCTGCCGAGTGTGATTCATATAGTAATTAGAGCTTTTGAAGTTTGGCTATAAATGTTTGAAATAGTTGCCAAAGAAAACAGAAATGAAAAGAACGGTGTCCAAAGACTGTAAAAAACACTTTCCATTGGCACTGATCCCCACCATGCATTGTAGAGATAATATTTCTGGAGGCACCAGTCAGGTTCCATGTTGGAACCTTCTCTAGCAGGGCCAAGCAGCCATTGTGTTGAGTGGGGAAGGCAGATTATAGATGAGTAAAGATGTGAGACCTAAAGTGGACTAAAGAGACACAAAACTAAAGAGGAATCAAAGGAGTGAAGGGCTCTGTGCAATTAATAGTAGGAATGATGTGACAGCCTAAAAGAGCTGGAAGGATAGGACCCCCCAGCTTCTAAACTGAACCTAAATTATTAAACAGCTCATTTGTTACATTAAATAACTTAATCCTTGCATCAACCCTCTGAGATGAAGTGACATATTTTAAAAACCACAGGATTCCAGATCTTGTACAGAAAATATTGTTCCTAGAAGTTTTTATTACACAAGCTCTTTTGAACCAATTCAGATCAAAAGGTATTTTGGTAATCAACTTATTACCAAATTTTAATTTTTTTTTTTTTTTTTTTTTGAGACAGAGTCTTGCTCTGTCACCCAGGCTGGTGTACACTGGTGTCATCTCAGCTCACTGCAACTTCTGCCTCCTGGGTTCAAGCGATTCTCCTGTCTCAGCTTCCTGAGTAGCTACGCCTGGCTAACTTTTGTATTTTCAGTAGAGATGAGGTTTCACCATGTTGGCCAGTCTGGTCTTGACCTCCTGACCTTAGGTGATCTGCTCACCTCGGCCTCCCAAAGGGCTGGGATTACAGGCATGAGCCACCGTGCCTGGCCTTATTTTAATTTTGTATTGTAGATGGGTCTGCTTCTACAGTAAACTCTTTCATAGCTAAAGATTAGGGTAATTTACTCAAACACGCTTTTAAAAATTTATTCATTCTCCAGCAAAGTCTTGTTAGAAAAAAAAGTTTATTCAGTACAACAACTGATGAATAAATAAATAAAATGTGGTATAACCAATGAAATATTATTTGGGGACAAAAAATAGTGAAGTACTAAAAAATAAATAAATAAATAGTGAAGTACTGATACATGCTGTAGCATGGAAAAACATTGGGAAAAAAAGCAGCATACAAAGTAAGTCAGACACAAAAGGCAACATATTATATGATTCCATTTATATGAAATGTCCAGAACAGGCAAATCTAAAGAGATACAAAGTAGATTATGGTGCTTAGGGCTAGGGGAGAGAGGGAGAAGAATGTAGAGTGACAGCTTTCTTTCAGGGGAGAAGAATATATTCTGCAATTAGGTGTGGTGATAGTTGCCCAACCTTTTGAATATATTAAAAAATATTGAATTGTATACCTTAAATGTGTAAATTATATGGTATGTGAATTATATCTCAAAGCTGTTTTTTAAAATTTACTCATTTCATGTTTAAGAGACCTAAAATGTACTAGCAATTCAACACATGATAGTTATTAACAATAACATGCTACAAAATATTTCAGAACCTATGTCTGTTATTACAAATAATTGTTATTAGTAATATTATAAGAAGATGGTAAATCAGTCATGTATCTAACTGATTGATAAAGAATATTTACTTTAAAAAACACTATGGTATTTTGGTATAATGTAGACTGGCCTTTTTTCTTGAAAGCATACTATTGTGAGATTGTCTTATAATTTATTTATTTCATGGTGCTTATACTTCCATAATTTAAATGATTTAAAATCAATTGTATTGAATTTTGCTCTATACTCATATTTTAATGCAACATTGATATTTTGGTCCTCTATTTGGTCCATACTTACAAAATCATGCAGTTATTGGTATTTTAATTATAAAACATTGCTGAATAATTTCATCAAAGATTAACAAATTTCTTCACTGTGGATTGCTAAGCATTAAATTCAATGTGTGGCACCCTTACCTGTTTGGATAGGTCATCTCTTTAGTTCCCAAATCAGCCTTACATTACTCTTAATAGCCTTTGTTTTTTGTCATTCATTCATTCAACAGCTTGTATTGAGCACCTCTTATGTGCCAGGAAGTGGGGATATGCAGCAAGCGGACACTATCTCTGGGATGTAGGAGTCCAGGAAAGATGTATAATTGAATAAATAATTGCAATACTCGCCATTGTGGCAGCACTTAGTAAAGAGCCCTTAACAGGAATAGAAATCAGGCTAAGGCATTTCAAGGAAGGTGATGACAAGGTCAAGACTTGAAAAATGAACAAAAATTAGGAAGGCAATGAGTAGGGCAGTTCAAAGGGATAATAAGCATATGAAAATGCACAGAAATCAGTGACATAATCAAGCTTCAAAGGTAAATTTCCATAATTCAGAATGGTTTAAGAATTGAGTGCAGGGCCGGGCACGGTGGCTCACACCTGTAATCTTAGCACTTTAGGAGGCCAAGGTGGGTGGATCACCTGAGGTCAGGAGTTCGAGACCAGTCTGATCAATATGGTGAAACCCCATCTCTAAAAAAAAAAAAAAAAAAAAAAGAATTGAGTGCAAAGGAATAGATACGGCTACAGAGAACTAGACAGGTTCTGAAATGTCTAATAAGCTGGTTTAAGGAATTTGGATCTTCTAAGGGGAATGGAAGTCTTGAAGAGTCTTAAGCTTTAAAACAAGATAAGACCTGTGTTTTTAGAAAGACTAAATATCTTTAAACACTTCTCAAACCAAGCAACCTCCCAAATCCTTATAATCATGACTCCTATGAACTTCAAGCTATTATTCCCAAATATTTAACATATTTCCCACTTGAAAAAGAACTATCCCAAAGGGATAATCTGTCCCTTCCAGTAGCAACCAATCAGTTTGCAAGTGGAGCTGCCTTGGCTGAGAGCGTCACTAGTTCAAAAAGAGTAAGAGCGACCAATTTTAAATCTTTTCATTACAGAATGTTCCCTCCGAAGAGATAATGGTACGTTGGCACCATGAAATATTATGTAATCATTAAAAATAAAGAATTAGAGCTATTGACATGGAAAGGTTTCCAGGAAGTATTTCTGATAAGAAATGCAAAATGTAGGAAAGTGCCTCTGCAATCTGGCAACCGCAATATCCCACTATATATGTATGTGTATATTAGCATATGTATTGCACATGTTTATATTTGTTTGAATATAATATTATGAACATTTATCACAGTATCCAAGCTGAGTAAATTTTCTCATTTCCATTTGTTTTATATGTATATATAAAATATGTATTTATATATATTTTGTGTGTATATACATATATATATATATATGTGGTATGGCTCTGTTACCCAAGCTGGAGTACAGTGTGGTGCAATCTCCACTCACTGCAATCTCTGCTTCCCAGGCTCAAGAAGTCCTCCCACCTCAGCCTCCTGAGTAGCTGAGACTTACAGGTATGTGCCACCACACCCAGCTATTTTATCTTTTTTTTTATTTGAGACAGAGTCTCGCTCTCTTGCCCAGGCTGGAGTGCAGTGGTGCAACCTCAGCTCACTGCAACCTCTGCCTCCCCGGTTCAAGCAATTCTCATGCCTCAGCCTCCTGAGTAGCTGGGATTACAGGTGAATGCCACCACATGCAGCTAATTTTTTGTATTTTCTGTAGAGATGGGTTTTCACCATGTTGCGCAGGCTGGTCTTGAACCCCTGAACTCGGGCAGTCCTTCACCCTCAGCCTCCCAAAGTGCTGGGATTACAGGCGTGAGCCACCATGCCAGCCCCGCTACATTCTTATTTATGAGCATGTGTGATTACACAAAGCAAAAAAAAAAAGAACCTAGTAAAAAGAACCCCGTCAACCAACTTCCACTAGGAACCTCAGCTTAGTCTTGAGTTTTTAATGAATACACATACACCTTGAAGTTTTCTCAGTGTTGCAGTTTGGCATCCCTGGGAAGCTGACTCTGAATTGGAGAGTGCAGGGAATTCACTGAGAAATGCTTTGGGGACCAACCACTGTGGGTTATCTGTGCAGAATTGTGCTGAATTGAAACAAAAGGACATTTCTATTCACACAGCTGTGGGCTTCCTCCTCCCCGCACACTTTGACTTTGCAGAAAGCAGATCTACAATCTCCTGAGGGAGAATTCAGCTGGGATGGGGACTGTAAGTTTTCAGCAGTCAGGACTTAGTGCTTCAGTTGTGAAGAGGGGAATGGATAGAACATGTATCACAGCATCTACTACAAATCATTAGCATTTTATGAGGAATCACGATTTAATATACTTATTTAACCTATTTAGTGCTTTTATCTTAAATTCCAACTTGTTTCATATTAACCATATTTATTACTAAGATCCAGGTCATTTTATAGACCTAGTAGTTAAATATATATTGTGGTATATATTTAACCACAATATATATTTATGACGGCCTCCAATGATCTCTGTCTCCCAGCTCTTTCACCCATGTATAGTTCCCACTCACCCTACAAGAGTAGTCTGTGTGACCACTGGAATACAGCAGAAGTGATGGCATGTCAGTAATGACATTGCTTTATAAAAGACATCGCAGCTTCCATCACCCTTTTTTCAGATCACTTGTTCTGGGTGATGCTACAATAGCCAGGCTCACTGCTGAGGACCTGCGGCTTGCAAATAACATTAATAAGTTTGGAAGTCAATCCTCCAGTCCTACCTGAGTCTTCAGATGGCTGCAGCCTGAGCTAAAAACTTGAGAACCCCTGATCCAGAACCATACAGCTAAGTCACTCCCAGATTCCTGACTCTCAGGAATGATGTGAAATAATAAACATTTGTTGCTTTAACCTGCTAGATTTGGTGGGTAATTTGTTGTGTGGCAATAGATAACTAATACATATATATTTTTAATCATTGAAAATTTTCTACCAAATTTCCAGAACTCATAAAGGTAAAATTTAAACCAGCTTAAATAAATTGAAGAGGATAAAGAGTGGAAGATAATTAGGATATTAGAACACTTAGGACTATCATACATTTTACTTTGCTAGAATCTAGATACCTGTGCAGGCAAAGGAATAGTAAGATTGCTATAGAAACAACATGTATTACATACACCCTTTCTTGTGTCCTCTGTTAACCAAAGATGATTAAGCTGGTTTCAACATTTGAGGGTTTCTCCTTTTTTCTTTTTTAATTTTTTAAAAAATTAATATTCATGTAGAAACTCATCTGGGACTGACGGTCTGTCTTCTAGCTTACAATTTATAGCAAGACAGAACATTTACTTTTATGATGCTCAACGGTCTTTGGGAATAGGTCTTAACAGGCGTGCTGCAAATGTCTATTTCCAATACAACATTGCTAACTACATCAGTTTCAAACTGGAATAGGACTGTGTCCGCATTTGTTGAAAACTTAAAATGATAATGAATCAATGACCAAAAAGATAAGAAAGAAACAGTCCTGACAGATACTATCTAATACCATTACATAATTTTTCCTAAATACACTAAAAATTCTATTTTGAGTTTATATCATTTAAAATATTAACTTTTAAAATTATTTGATAATTCTTACATCATTGGAGAATAGACAGTTTTACAGAAATCACGAAGAACATGAAAACAATTTTTAAGCAAAAAATAGTATAATTTTTAATCAAGAAAAGTATAATAACTTTATGAAAGATGGAATAACTCTAAAGAGTTTGCAATAGAGCCCACTAGCCACAAAATCCTAAAATAGAACACAACTTCTTTCAAGTACTAAGAATCATTCAACCTCATGTTTTTATTTACATATGAGAAAACCAAAGCAATAATAATGATAATATTTTACTGAGGGCTCCTATATGTCAAGCAAAGCACCCACCTAAGCATACACCCCCTCTCTCGATCTTTTGAATTTTGCCTTATCCTTTTCTTTCCAAAAGCAAAGATCAGTTTCTAATATACCACATAATCTATATCATTTATTAGTCTAGTGTAAGGTTAAGGTTAAGTAATTTACCTACTCCCACAGAGCTTGAGTTAGGTTTAGACTCCAGATTTCCTTTTACTTATTTGAGTCTATTTGAGCCCAACAACAAATTTGTGCCTAGTACATACCACAACACAATGTATCCATAAACCAAATTGCTTCTTTTTTTTTTTTTTTTTTGAGATGGAGTCTTGGCCTGTCACCCAGTCCTTCCGTGTTCAAACAATTCTGCCTCAGCTTCCCGAGTAGCTGGGATTAAAGGTGCCTGCCACCGTACCCAGCTAATCTTTGTATTTTTAGTTAAGACGGGGTTTCACCATGTTGGCAAGGCTGGTCTCAAAACTTCTGACCTCAAGTGATCCACCTGCCTCAGCCTCCCAACGTGCTGGGATTACAAGCATGAGCTACCGTGCCCCACCTCCAACAGCCCCTATCTTACTAGAAATATAAAAATTTTTAGAAGAAAAGTGCTTTAGAAATGATTCTAAAATTTTTTTATTTCCAAAGCAATAATAATGATATTTTACTGAGGGCTCATATAAAGCAAAGCACCCACCTAAGCATACGCCCCCCTCTCGATCTTTTCAATTTTGCATAAAGAAAGTGTAGGTAGACTACGAACCCATATGAATTATGAACTATTTCATTATTAAAATACATATGTTATTTTTTGGCTACTCTAGATATACCAAAATGTGTGAAATAAATGTTCCTTGTAGAATCAGTTCTTTTATCATAAAATGTTATGTTCACAGTTAATTTGTGCTTAGGGACTGGAATTCAGGCACAGTAAAGACCTGTTTGGTTTGTGACTCATACTATATAGATTTTGGGTAGTTTGGTGCCTGTGGCACTTCAGGCCTGTAATGGCAAATCATTGCTGGAATGATGATTTTTTTCCCCTCACTTTTGAAATCCTTCATCAAATGGATAAATGCATTTAAATAACATAACTTACGTAGGCTAAATAGTGCAAAAATAGATATGGGGTTATGCTGTTAATATCCATTTCACAGAATTTTTACAAGAGACTGACATTTAACCAATTACATTTTGATCTCTATTTTTCCTTATACTCTAATCCCAAAACTCAGTGCTAAATATCAAAGGTGCTTGTATACCAAATTGTTCAAAATACGTTTATACATTTCAAAATTATTTCTCATTTAATCCAGCTAAATTGGATGAATTTAAGACTGAACTCAAGTTATTCATTCCTTCGTTCCCAGAATATTTACAGAACATCTATTTGAAAGAGCATTTCAATAGTCTGTCCCATAGCTTAGAGTCTATGGGTGGGGGTGGTGGTGACAGAGAATTATATAAGCAATAAGAGACAGGCGATAAGGACATACAATAGGAAAATACTGTATTCTCTGAACACTGAGAATGGTTGAGGAAGGGCATGAAAGACAATCAGCTGGATTAAGGTGGGTGGAGACATCACCCTCCTTCAGGAAGAGTGCCCAGGACAAGAGAACAGCATGTGTTTAAAGGCTAGGAAGGGTGAGAATGTTGCATGGAAGAAGCAAAAGTTCAGTATGGCTGGAGCTGGGTGGGGAGGGTCATAAACGAATATGAGACTGGAGAGGATCCAACAAATTTTCCCCAGTACAAAAACTTCTCCTTATCTATTTGTCGATGCTTCAAATTCCATTACTTTGCTCACTAGTTTGCTGATGATTCAAACTCAAGCCTTTCATTATGTAACTAAAAATTAAACTGCAAAGACACATGGCAGAAATAGCAACTGAAGCATTAATTACAGAGTATGCCTTTAGCTCAGGCATATAGGTAAGTCTAGAAGCTTAAAATTGGGGTGCAAATTTATGAGCACCAGAATGTTAACCTTTCATTACTTACACCTTGGACAGAGATTTCACACTCATCTTTACCTCCTTTTCAGAAGACACAGAAACATTCATAACCGAGTGCCTATGTGCAGATATTGATTCCAGCTGGGAAGTCTTATCCCACCTTCTTTGTTTGCCCTATTTCAACTCGTCCTTTCAGGACCCAACTGAATAGTCATCTCCTTAACGAAGCATTGCTCAGTTTACACAAAATTAGTCGTATGCCTTTCATACTACCAAAGTATGTCATGCATACCTTTGTAATAGCACTTACTCTGTGGTAATATTCTGTTAACAAGTCTGTCTCCTCACTTGGTAACAGACTCCTTCTCTACAACGACTAAATCTTATCGTCTTGGTATCCCTCACACCAAGCATTGTAACAGCCTATCAGACATAAAACTGCTGGGTGTGGTGATAAGTGCCTGTATTCCTATTTACTCAGGAGGCTGAGGCAGGAGGATCACTGGAGACCACAGTGTGCTGTGATGGAACCTGTGAATAGTCACTGCACACCAGCCTGGACAACATAGTGAGGCCATGTCTCAATCTATTGAAGCATAAATCAAATCAGTGGGTAGCAGGGACGGGGGAAGGAGGGGAGAAGACTGATAATAAGACAAGAGGATGATATATTACCCTCTTGATAAAGATATATCTCTCAGGGGATATATTTCAGGGGTGATATATCTCTGGGGTGATGGTGGTTATATGACCATACATATTTTTCAAAATTCATCAAACCATTCACCTAAAAAATGTGAATTTTACTGTATGCATATTATACCCCAAATAACATGTATCGTATAAAAACTACATAGGAATAATGGAATAAACATGAATGAGTGAAAGACATAATGAAGCATTTATCTGAGACTTAACTTCCTTCCTAAGAGTGCTTCCATTTTTTTAAAGTAACATCTGAAACCAGGACAAAGCTTATTAGCACCAACAGAACTTTAATGGTGGGTATTTTAGGTATAACAGTGAGATTTCTGAACAGAAGCACTTTTTTTTTCATCCCCCACCCATGAACAAAGGCACTTCTACAAATTCTTTTCATTATTTTAATTTGCCTAAGTATAAAGGTTACTGGCCAATATCTATCATTCCAAAACAACTTTGATATTACTTCTAATACAGTACAAGCCATTTATAATTTACAAAAATAAAGTGTTCCTTCTGGTATAGTTAACTCAAAAATGCTTTTCCAGTCAGTCTCAGAAATATATTAAGAGAAGACAACAAGTGTGGTACAGAAATTCCAAATGAAGCCAAACTCTGAACATGTAGAACTTACAAAATACTTTGGGCCTGGTGTGTGGTGGCTCACAACTGTAATCCCAGCACTTTGGGAGGCAGAGGCAGGTGGATCACTGGATTTCAGGAGTTTGAGACCAGCTTGGCCAACACGGTGAAATCCCATCTCTATTAAAAATAAAAAATTAGCCAGGAGTGGTGGCAGGTGCCTGTCTGTAATCCCAGCTATTCAGGAGGCTAAGGCAGCAAAACTGCTTGAATCTGGGAGACGGAGCTGCAGTGAGCCAAGAATGCACCACTGCACTCCAGCCTGGGCAACAGAGTGAGACAGAGTGAGACTCGGTTTCAAAAAAAAAAAAATTACATTAAAATGTCATCTAGGAAAAAATAAATGGCCTTCCAAGCAGGTCCCCACCACGATGTGGTTATCATGACAGCTTTGTAGGTCTAGAAATCCTCATTGATGGTTATTGTTTGCAAAGTTTATTTGTTCATCTCCCCCAAAGTAGCTCCTTCTCCTCCACCTTTATTTCCTATCTCAAGAGAACCATCACCTGTCTACATCACTGTCCATTCCAGAATTCTCTTCTCCTCATAATCAATGCCCCTACCACATCTCAACTATCAGCAAATCCTGTCAATTATATTTCAAGAATTTGTTTCCAAATTCATCCTCTTTTCACCATCTCCATTAGCGCTACCCTAGTCTAGATAACTGTCATGTTTCCCTTAGAATATTACAATGGCATTCTCTCTGAACCTCAGGTGGCCTTTGGTCTTTTGTTGTTTTTTTTTCCAAAAAAATTTTTTGAAAAGTTGAAAAATAATGTGATTAGCTCCACATATTTTGCTAAATGTGCTTTATACTCCTTTTTCTCTATATATAAAATGTTTTCCCTAAACTCTGGTGTTTTTTTGCGGGGGAGGGTAGGGTTTTTTTATTGTTGTTTGTTTCTTTTAGAGTCTCACTCAGTCACCCAGGCTGGAGTGCAGTGGCGAGATCTCAGTACACTGCAACCTCTGCCTCCCAGAGTTCAAGCAATTCTCCAGCCAAAGTCTCCCATGTAGCTGGGAGCGTGCCACAGGCACGTGCCACCATACCCAGCTAATATTTTTGTATTTTTAGTAGAGATGGAATTTCACCATGTTGACCAGGCTGGTCTTCAATTCCTGACCTCAAGTAAAGTAATCCACCCGCCTCAGCCTTCGAAAGTGCTGGTATTACAGGAGTAAGCCACTGTGCTCGGCCCCCTAAACTCTTTGAAAGTAACTTGGCAATATTTGTACCCCTAAATGTTTCAGCATGAATATCTAGATAAGGACATTCTCCTACATAAACATAGTAACATCATTACACCTAAGCATATGAACAATAATTCCATAATATCTAACACACAAACCATATTTAAATTTCTCCAATTGTCCCAAAAATGTTTTTTACATTATAAAAATATCTTTCTACTCCCATGTAGACTCCAGTAAATGCTTACAGTGTTTGGTTATTACATTTCTTTAATGTCTTTTCATTTAGAATAGCCATTGCTTCCAATTTTTTTTGTTTATATTTTTCAAACTTTGCCTTGTTTGGCAAGTTCAGGTTAGCTGTTGTAAAATATTTCACATTCTGATTTTGTTTAATTGCTTTTTTTTTTTCTTTTTGAGACAGGTTCTGGCTCCATCGTGCAGGCTGGAGTTCAGTGGCACAATCTGAGCTCACTGCAACCTCTGCCTTCTGTGCTCAAGTGATCTTCCCACCTCGGCCTCCTGAGTAGCTGGAACTACAGGCACACACCCCCATGCCCAGCTAACTTTTGTATTCTATTTGTAGATACAGGGTCTTGCTATGTTGCCCAGGTTGTGTAGGGGGGAGACCCCATAAGTGCCAAGGCAGGAACCAAAGGCCTCAGCCTATTTCCATATAAATAATGAAGAAGAAAGTAACTAGAAATATAACCCTAGTAGTTATTTGTTATTCATAGGTGATCTTAATTCTTTTACTAATGCCTCTCAGGTCAGAAGTGTGAATGACTCTAAGGCTAGACGCTTTAAGCCCTCTGTCACACCCTTGTAAGGGCTGCTGGAGGGCGCCTTGGCAGAGTGGCAGCGGCAGCGCCAGTGCTGGGAAAGAGCCGGCTCTTTAGCCAGCTAGGAAAGGAGACATCCAAAATAGCTGAGACGTCTCCTTTCCCAGAGGAGTTAGGAGAAAACTCCACTTCTCCAAGCTCTTGCGGTAGGCCTGACACTGTCTGGTAGGCCTGCAGACATCGGGGGCTTAATTGTCTCTATGTGATGCTGTGCTTCAGTGGTCACGTTCCATGTCAATTTCATGATCCACTTCTGCACCTGGTTCCTTTTTTCTTGTAACAATTAATCAGTAAAAGTAACGTAAATCTTAATGTCTTTGTGACAAGTATGGAAAAAGTGCTGATGCATTATGCCCCTTACCTCATGTCAGCTGCTGAAAATTCCTGAGCCCTTATCTGTGTGACACGTAATGGACTTGACCCTATCACTGCCACTCCTTGGCCCCAGTCACCAACCACCAATGCCATGCCCTACCTATGCCCTACCTTCCCTGCCCCCAACTTTGTACTCAATAAAAGTCAGAAAGTGCAGAAACTTGGGGCCACTGCTGGACTCCGCCCTTTGGTTAGCAGTGGACCCCTGTGCCCAAACTCTATCTCTGTGTCTTGCGTCTTTTACTTCTGCAATTTCTCGTGTCCACACCCAGCAGGGAGGGGCTCACAGAACCCTGTAGAGCTGGACCCTATGAGGTTGGCCCTGAATTCCTGGGCTCAATCAGTCCCACAGCTTTGGCTTCCCAAAGTGCTGGGATTACAGGCATGAGCCACTGTGCCTGGCCTGATTGCTTATTGTGTTATTTAACTTATATCTCCTGTATTTTCTGTAGATTGGAAGTAAGGTAGAGACCTAACTAGATTATTTAAAATATTTTTGGCAAAAATACTGACAAGAGTCAGTAGTAGTTTGGTAGGGCTGCCCTAACAAAGTTCCGCAGACTGGGTGGCTTAAACTGCAAAAACTAACTATCTCACAATTCTGGAGGCCAGAAGCCTAAGATCAAGCGGTCATCTGGGTTGGCATCTTCTGAGGGCTTCTCTTTGGCTTGTAGATGGAGATCTTCTCCTGGTGGCTTCATATGATCTTTCCTCTGGGTAAGTCTGTGTCCTAATCGCCTCTTCTTTTTTTTCCTCTTTTCTTTGAGATGGAGTCTTGCCGTGTTGCCCAGGCTGGAGTGCAGTGGCATGATCTTGGCTTACTGCAACCTCTGCCTTCCAGATTCAAGCAATTCTCCTGCCTCAACTCCCAAGTAGCTGGGCCTACAGGTGCACACCATCATGTCCAGCTAAGTTTTGAATTTTTATTAAAGACAGGGTTTCACCATGTTGGCCAGACTGGTCTTGAACTCCTGACCTTAAGTGATCTGTCTGCGTTGGCCTCCCAAAGTGTTAGGATTACAGGTGTGAGCCACCGCACCTGGCCCCTAATCTCTTTTTTTTTTTTTTTAAGACAGAGTTTCACTCTTGTTGCCCAGGCTGAAGTGCAATGGCTCACTGCAACCTCCGCCTCCCGGGTTCAAGTGATTCTCCTGCCTCAATCTCCTGAGTAGCTGAGATTACAGGCATGTACCACCATGCCCGACTAATTTTGTATTTTTAGTAGAGATAGGGTTCCTCCATGTCCAGGTAACCCGCCCACCTCGGCCTCCCAAAATCTCCTCTTCTTATAAGGACACCAATCATATCAAATTAGGGTTTACCCATATGACCTCATTTTATCTTAATAATCTCTTTAAAGGTACTGCCTCCAAATATAGTCACATTCTGAGGAACTGGGTTAGGACTTCGACATATAGATTTTGGAGACACACACGTCGCCCCATAACAACTTCTTGTTGCATCGCATCAGGGGGCATATAACGTCAAGTTTGCCAGATCTCTCCATTGTAAGGATTCTCTGTAATTAGTAAATCTTCGGTGGGATGAAAATTTGAAGACCTTCATGTGACTGTCTTGTTCCCCAACATCCTTTCACCATTAGTTTTGCCATCCATTAACGATTCTTGCCCAAATTATTATTTTAAACTGCAAAAAAAAAAAAAATGGGTTGCTAATCATTTCTCTCTATATTTATTAACTGTCATTTTTCTGTAAAAAGAGGCCTTCAGTCTTTCTGCATTCTAAATTAATGTGTGTAAACATTAGTCAACTAAACTGTAACTGCCTTAAAAAACTATTATTTTCCCCTGCCCTGAGGATTGAGTACAAACTCCTTTACATAACTCTCTTTTTTTGTTGTTGTTTTTGTTGTTGTTTTTTTACAGATAAATACTTTTGTTATTCATCTTCCTCCTCTTCTTCCTCCTTGTCTTCTTCATCTTCCTCTTCCACCTTTTTCCAGGCAACTTTAGCAGGACCATTTGTGCCATCAAACTTTCCTTTAGACTTACAGTTGGCAACATCCTTCTCATACTTCTTCAGCTTTGTCGCCTCAGTGATGTAAGGCTGCTTTTCACTGTCATTTAAGTTATTCCACATCTCACCCAGCTTTTTTGCCACGTCTTCAATAGAGATGCCAAGGTTTGTGGATTTCATCTTGGGGGAATTCTGAGTAGAATAGGAAGAATCCAGATAGTGGTCTTTTGGGGTCATTAGGATCCTTCTTGCCTCCCTTAGCTGGTCCATAATTCTTCATTTTCTGAACATAGTGTACTTTATCCACCTTGGCCGTTTCATCAAATTTAGACTTCTCTCTTCCAGACATTGTCTTCTACCTCTCAGAACACTTCTTGGAAGATTCTGCAAAATTGACAGGGACCTCTTGGTTTTTCTTCTTATGTTCTTCTCTGCAAGTCTGCACAAAGAAGGCATAAGCGGAGATCTTGCCCTTTGGTTTTTTGGGGTCAAGAAACCAAGAATATATTGTTCACTAGTCTACACAACCTTTTAAGAACTTAAGCCTCTTCTCTGCATGTCTCCATTTTACCTTCTTTATTGGTTTTCTTCTACTCATCTTCATAACTCAGCTGTCACTTTTTCCTGGCTTCTACAAAAATTATAAGAGCACGCTAGCACTGTACTTTCACTATCATAGCATAGTTTGTGCCATTTTGTAATTTAAGGTCTTCTCACTGACTAAGCTATCCGAAGAGAGAAATCTCACCAGTCTTCTTTATTCTTACATGTCTCAGCATCTCTTATAGTCCTTGGCACAGAGTAGGCCCAGAATAAAGATTAATTAAATTAATAGGAGTTATACACTATATACAAATCTATGTGCACTGTAATTTGTAACTGATTTATGAAATTTACAAGGGTAAATCTTAGTTTTTATAAAAAACTAAAAAACTTAGGTTTTAAATTGACAAAAATTGTATATATTATGGTATACGATATGATGTTTTGACATATTTATATGTTGTGGTATGGCTACCTCAAGCTTATTAACATGTATCACTTCACATATTTATCATTGTTTTGTGGTAAAAGCACTTAAATATCTACTCTCAACAATTTTCAAGTATACAATATATACAAGGAGAATTTCAATTTAAAGTGGGTTTTTTTTCCACTTTATTTGCTTTCTGGGAGCTTAATTCCTAGGTATAATAAAATTCCATTCTAAAAATAAGAAATATTTAGGTAGTCTTAACTATATGCCAGTCCCAGCCCTAAGCATGAACTATTTCAAATTTAATTCACAGAAACCCTTTAGCATGAATACTGTTTTTCCCATATTACAAATGAGGGAATTAAGAGAATATCACACAGCCAGTAAACAGAAGGCATGGAATTTGCACTCAGTTATCCAATTTCATAATGACTTTGTAATTTTGAAATTACTTTTTTTATTTTTATTTTTAGTGGAGGTGCCAGGGAATGAACCAGGATCTTATACTGAAATTACTTTCTTTTTTTCTTTTTCTTTCTTTTTTTTTTGAGACCGAGTCATGCTCAGTTGCCCAGGCAGGAGTCCAGTGGCACCAACACGGCTCACTGCAACCTCTGCCTCCGAGGTTCAAGTGATTCTCCTGACTCAGCCTCCTGAGTAGCTGGGATTACAGCCATGCACCACCATGCCCAGCTAATTTTTGTATTTTCAGTAGAGACGGGGTTTCACCATTTTGGTCAGGCTGGTCTCGAACTCACGACCTCAGGTGATCCACCTGCCTTGGCCTCCCAAAGTGCTGGGATTATAGGAGTGAGTCACCGCGCCCGGCCTGAAATTACTTTCTTAAGAGTTCATTTTCCTCATTACAGCTAACTATAAGTATGTCATTTTATGACCATTTGTGGGAGTCCATGATTTTTATTCAGTAATACTTCTACCTTCAAGAAAACAGACATGTGCAATGTAAGGCATTTACACTATTAGCAAATATCTAAGTAGGAACAGTCTAGACAACATACATTGTGCAAAAAAATGTTAAATGTTAACTTAATCCCAGAACTGTGATTTGATTACATCTAAGTAGACATGGTAGTAAGAGAATTTTGAATTATGTTTAATGTTTGTGGAATTTAAAATGGCTTAAAAAAAGAAATAACTTATTTTCTCCTGGAATCTTTTTGTAAAGACCCTTTCAGGGGCCAGGCGCAGTGGCTCACGCCTGTAATCCCAAAGGAGGCCGAGGTTGTGTCCTGAAAATTGAAGATACGCAGAAGCAGAAAAAAGAAGGGAAAAAATAGGATTAAAAAATCAAGTAAAGCTGGTTGCGGTGGCTCACACCTGTAATCCCAGCACTTTGGGAGGCCTAGGCGGGCGGATCACAAGGTCAGGAGTTTGAGACCAGCCTGACCAAAATGGTGAAACTCCGTCTCTACTGAAAATACAAAAATTAGCTGGGCATGGTGGTGCATGGCTGTAATCCCAGCTACTCAGGAGGCTGAGTCAGGAGAATCACTTGAACCTGGGAGGCAGAGGTTGCAGTGAGCCGAGATGGCGCCACTGGACTCCAGCCTGGGCAACAGAGCAAGACTCTGTCTCAAAAAAAAAAAAAAGAAAAGAAAAAGAAACCCCGTCTCTACTAAAAATACAAAAATTAGCTGAGCATAGTGGCCTGTGCCTGTAGTCCCAGCTACTTGGGAGGCTGAGGCAGGAGAATTGCTTGAACCTAGGAGGTGGAGGTTGCAGTGAGCCAAGATTGTGCCACTGCACTCTAGCCTGGTGACAGAGTGAGACTCCGTCTCAAAAAAAAAATCAAGTAAAAAAGAGATACAATATGGAATTTGTTCTTCAAGTTCTGAAAAATCAAGCATCACGTAATTTATTTAGACTTTAAATCCTACTTTTTTTTCAGAAAACAAATTATGTTAGCAAAACATGGCAGATAGTTACCAAACCAAAAGTATGAAAATTTTCAATATCTTTTAGTTTCCTAAACTGGTAATGGTACTTGCTAGAAGTTTCAAGTTTAAAAAGGCACATACATGGATGTAATCACCATGAATTCTACCAGAGTTATGAGGATTGTGGACATCTTTGTCAGAAGATGAAGCTCACAGAGCACTAAGGGTTCCATGAGACCCCTGAAATTATGTGCTACCTGTCATGTGCATATGCAGTTCTTTTTGGAAGGGGTTTGTGACTTTTTAAAATGTGGCTTCCTAAGAGAGGTTTATAACCATGCCCTCTACCTTCCCAAATTAAGAATCATTACTCTAGTTAAAGAAGTATTTGCTTACAAATTGATATTTGGCTTGATTTCTCATTACCAAGGGAGAAAGATTTTTTGTTTTGTTTTTGTTTTATGACTTTATATCTTGTCTTTTTCATTTTATATTCATGTGTGGGAGATAAGATTAGTTTACATAAGTTTCCATTACCAACCAGGTGCGGTTTACATTTCTAAGATATCGAGTTAAGAAAGGATCCAAGCTTACAAATCTCATTTTTAATCTCTGTTGCTGTTTGTTTTTTTGTTTGGTTTCTTAATCAATTCAGTTCAATTTTGAATGGGCTGCTTCTTCCTCAAATTGCCTCATGGTTTTATTTCGGTAAATATGAAGCAAAAAGAAATAACAATAAAATTCCCACAGTCTTTTCTCCTATTTAATTAAGAAATTTGAGGATTCTATCAAACATTTTCACTGAGCCCATTTAAAACTAACAGGCAACTAAAATGATTTTTGCAGCCATACATAAGTATTTTGATTTAAAAGGTGAATTCTGTGGGGCATGGTGGCTCACGCCTGTAATCTTAGCACTTTAGGAGTCTGAGGTGGGAGGATTGCTTGAGACCAAGAGTTTAAAGCCAACCTGGGCAATATAGCCAGACGCCATCTCTAGAAAAAATACAAAAATTGGCTAGGTGTGGTGGTATGCAACAGTGGTCCCAGCTGCTCGGGAGGCTGAGATGGGAGGATCTCCTGAGTCTGGGAAGGTAGAGGCTGCAGTGAGCCATGATCACTGTACTCCAGCCTGGGTGACCCTGTCTAAACAAAAAATAAAATAAAAGAATAGAAAAATAATAAAAGAAAGGTGAATTCTATCCCCATATGGACCCTTGAAACAATATTTTATTCTAACCACATTTGAGTTGCTCTGATGACACTATTCTATTTTATGGTCTATATTCTATGAACTTTACTGTAATGGCCATGTTTAATCACATAAAGCCCTTTAACAAAAACTAGAAATAATAATGCTTTTCTATGATTCAGTAGCTAGTTCTAGAGAAGAGATGCCTTTAATTTCATTTACACTCCTGAGAAAGAATTAGATGCTATTGTGGGAAATGATTCTTCTTTCAAAGGAGGTAGAGAAAGTGTGAGGACACAAAGTGTATTAAAAGATTATTTTTAGAGTGAGCTACACAAAACTTGAGGAAAAGAGCATAAGATTTCCAGGCAGTTTTTCAGTATGGGGATTTTAAGATAGAAAAAAAGGAAACATTTTAATTCTAACTGGAACAATTGGTATACTCAAGACAAAAATGTAGAAAATATTTGGATATGTTCCAATTATCTAATACTGCATGACAAACTACTCCCAAAATGTAGTGGCTTAGAACAATAGCCATTTTATTCTATCTCATGATTTTGTAAATGAGCCAGGCTTGCTAAGTAATTCCAAATTATAGGTTTTTTCTCATTTATTAGTTGGAATACTTTTATAAAGAGACACTTTCCCTTACCTCTTCTTCAATTACCTAGTAGAAGCCTTCCTAAAGACAGGATAAAGTTTGATTCATCCCATCTGTCTATCAGTTTTCATGATAAATTGTTTTCCTTTATCCTCCAAAGTTGACCAGTTTAAAAAAAAGAACTCCTGGCTTTTGGCATATTTGATGGCTTTCAAATCCCTGCAATTTTTAATCATATTAAGCTCAAACTGCCCCATCTTTGGCCAGTCGGAACCTCAGGTTGACCTCTGAATCTTTCTGACATATTAGTGGCCTTTGATAATTTCTTTGCTTTTTGGTGTAGGGAGATATTTTAGTCTCATCTTGTGCATTTTCCATTGCATACTGTAATCTGCTCTTCTTCCAAGAAGTCCAGGCTTCCATTAGCAGTAAATGATATTCAAATACTTTCATCATAGTGCTAGGGCTGTGTAATGGGCTAGTCACTTCCTACGCCTTTTCAGTGGACAAAGGAAACAAACACACATTGTATCCACGTGCGTATCAAATCTCATAAGTTCATATCGGTATTTCCAATTCAAATAAAATACCTAATCTCTATTATATCTCTATTTATCTCTATTTTTCATTTTTTTGTATGTTTCTATCTTTTTTTAGGAGGTAAAATTTTGACAAATCATATAACCATTATATAACTGTACTCTCTTCCTTTTAAACATCATATTATCTTTTTTCTGTGAGTAACTATGTAATTAATTGTCAATACCTATCCTTACAACATTGTCTCTATAGACGTTTTGGTTTTATGAAGCTTATTCTCTGATAGATACCTCAGTAGTACTCATGACAATATCCTTAGAATTCTTACCCGATGTTAGTAGTGTGTTTGTGCCTTTATATTTTAAAGGCACTTTTGCTTGACATAAAATCCTTGGATCACATTTTATTATCTTAAATCCTAGAGGTCCAAGAAATTTTTAAATTTTCCTTTAAAATATAAATTTTAATAGAATATGCCTTAGGGTTGGCCATCTGCCAACCCTAAGGTATGCTTAGATAAATAATAGTATGCTTAGGTAAATGCTGTGTTCTTTCAATATATAGTTTTAAATCTTTACAGTTCTCAGGAAATGTTTTTTGAATTCTAGTTTTTAATTATTTCTTTTACTCTTTTACTTTGGTTTTCTTCCGTAGCAACTCCTATTATAATTACGTTGGATCTTCTTTATCTTTAACAATTATTTTCTCTTTTAAAATCTATTTACCTTCACCTGGATCATCCCAAAACATAAATAAATAAATAAATAAATAAAATCTATTTACCTTTCTATTTTTATTTTTAAAGTTTTTTCCCCCTTTCTACCCTATATTTCTCTAAAGGCATTATCTGTCATGTTTGCCTACCTATCTGTTAGATCTAGTTTACTCTCCATTTCTAAAAAAAAAATTTTTTTTTACTTCTCTTCCTTTCTTGAGATCTGTCACCTCTTTTCTGAGATTTTTAAACTCCGATTTATGTTGTGCTTTTGTGACATATACCACTTGGATGATAGTTTGCTTTACATTTTATTTGTGGTTATCTGTATGCTTAGACAATTTATCTAGTTATTAATATCATTAATTCATTCAACTAATATTCATTAATCCTCTACTATGTGCAAGCCTTATAGTCTGAAGTTGAGCCATACTACCTAATCACTAGATAAATGAAAGAGAGATAAAAGCTTATTGCTTTATGCAACTAAAATTTTGTAGTTTGTTATACAACAATAGGTGACTAATATAACATATGTACAATCATTATGTGTTTAGTCTCAACAGAATGCTTTTACACCATGAATTCTGTACATTGAAATTCTCATTTTGACATTGTAAGCTGGATTTATGTCTTTAGGAATATTTTAAGGAAGATGTATGTTCAGGAAATTGAAAGTTTGAATTTTTTTCTTCCACAAATGGATGTTTGTGATCTAGAAAATCATTGAGTCATAATCCTTTTCTTTCTCCAAATCATTATAAATGTTGCATCATTACTTTCTGACATTTAACAAAATAGCTTCTGCTTGATTTCTTTCCCTTTGCAGGCTGTAGATTTTTTTCTGAAAAATGCTTGCAAGACATTTTTTTAATTCTTGAAATTAAAACAAATTCTGTAGGTTATTTTTATTGTATAGTCTCTTTCAATTGATTCTGCCTTGATTTCACTAAGCTCTTTCACCTACAGACTAACTGAAAGCCCATAAATATTTTCTATTATGTTTTTCATTATTTCTTCTTCTTTTTGTATGTGTGTGTGAGTATGTATGTTTACACCTATTACTCAAAGGTTCATTCTCACTTCTCTGAATCTTGTATTTATCATTTCTTTAAATTGCATTGATTTTTCTTTTTCTTCCTTTTTTTTCTTTTTTTTTTTTTTGAGATAGAGTCTCACTCTGTCACCTACGCTGGAGAACAGTGACACAATATGGCTCACTGCAATCTCTGCCTTCCAGGTTTAAGCAATTCTCCTGCTTCAGCCTCCTGAGTAGCTGGGATTACAGGCACATACCACCAAGCCCAGCTAATTTTTCTTAAATCTCATTGATTTCATCTATTGTCTGCAATAGATCTTTCCTTCATGGCTTTCAGAATAAACTAACTCTATCAACACCTTTAGCCTTCGGAACCATGATAAAATACATTTCTGTTGTTTCTGTCATCCAGGCTGCTACCATACCAGCCCTAGCAAACAATACATCCTGTTAAACTTCTGCTTCACTTTCAAAGAGAACCCCAATCATGAAACGTAATTCTCCCAGGTCAATGAAGTTTGCAAAACAATCCTGCCCTCAGAACTGGGCAAGAGGAGTCCCTGCTCTGGTCTAGTGTTTTAAAAGGCAAAATCTAGTTCTTTTCAGCTATGTCCCACCCTAAAGGAATCTTTGGGGTCAAGAAGACATGTTCACTCAGAACTTGTGCCTTCACTTACAGACAATAATTTGAATACCTGGTCCCTAAAATTCTTTGCTCACACAGTCCCAAGAAGTCTAACAGTGACTTTTCCCGAGGTCCTCCCTACTGAGGGCAAACAGTGCTTTCAATATCTATAACCCTAGGCCAAAAATGTAGCCAAAAGGCCCCTAGGTCCAAAAGGTGGCAAAGGAGTTATATAGCAGTAAGCTTGCTGAATAAAATACAAGACAATTTGTTAAATTTGAGTTTCAGATAAACAACAAATAATGTCTTAGTATCAGTTCCAAGTATTGCATTAGACAAATTTATACTAAAAATGTATTCATTGTTTATATAAAATTCAAATTTAACTGTACATCCCCCTCCCCCTTTTTCTTTAAAGATGGGGTTTCACCATGTTGGCCAGGCTGGTCTTGAAATCCTGACCTCAGGTGGGCCACCCACCTCGGCGTCCCAAAGTGCTAGGATTACAGGCGTGAGCCACTGTGCCCGGCTGTACATCCCTTTAAACAAACAAACAAACAAACAAATATGGTAACCCTAGTTAGGGGACAGAGTTGAGTGTCCATATGCTGGGCGTCTATATGCATGAGCACATGGCCCATTATGATATCATTATTGATACCATTAGTGTCAAATTGAGTATAAAAAGGTGACACTAGGAAGGCAGGATATATGAGCCAACCAATTCTCGTTCATTAACCCACATTTTGACACAGTAGGAATTCTAAATTCAACCTGTCTTCCCTGGTATTTTCAAAATAGGAAGAACATGTTTAACTTTTACATTTTGTTAACTATATTTATAATGTTTAAATATTTAGACATTTATGATTTATATGGTTCATTTTCAATCTTGCTCCAGCTATACAAGTGTCAAGATTGGTACTGTTGCAGAAAAGCACTCTAAGAGTCAGTATCATTGTTAGTCACATTTAAAGAATGATGAAACTAAGATTTAGAAAGGTCATTCAGCTAGAGGAGTCTGTTTTCAATCTCAGATCTCTCTAAATAGATATCAAATTGTCTTTATCACCAAAAATAATTTCCTACTTATAAGTAAATATATTTTTTCTTTTCTTTTTCTTTCAATCATGGCTCACTGCAGCCTTGATCCCCCTCACCTGCCCTCACCCCTCAAGCCTGGCCAACATGGCAAAACCCCATCTCTACAAAAATGCAAAAATTATCCGGGCACGGAGACAAGCACCTGCAGTTCCAGCTACTTGGGAGGCTGAGATGGGAGGATCGCTCAAGCCCAGGAGGTCAAGGCTACAGTGAGCAGAGACTGAACCACTGCACTCCAGCCTGGGTGACAGAGTGAGACCCTGTCTCAAAAGAGAGAGAGAGAGAGAGAGAGAGACCGACAGACAGACAGACAGACAGATGGGGGTCTCCCTTTGTTGCCCAGGCTGGTCTTGAACTCCTGGCCTCAAGTGATCCTCCCACCTCAGCCACCCAAAGTGCTAAGATTACAGGTAGCAGTCACCATGCCTGGCCATAAGTAAATATATTCATCGGTCATACAATTTAATATGCATGCATAAAACGAATGCATTTCACGGGATATTAAAGATACGTATAAAGGAAGTCCCAATTGTTCAGGCTTCAATCTTGAATTTTATGAGCCCAAACACCTAATTTTATTAATGTGCCCACATTTGATAAAACTATGGGTTTGTGTTATAAATATACAATTCACAACACTGACATAAAACAGACTGCCAATTTAAGTTTACAATGGCTAATGTATCTGACAGAATGATCATTTGTAGCAATTCCTCTTTATAGGAAATGCCAACCAGAAGACCATATTATAACTCAAAACATTGCTTCTTTAGTCTAATGTTGGAACAGAGGGAGTAAATCTTTGTTTTGTTTTGTTTTGTTTTTTGAGACAGGGTCTTGCTCTGTCGCCCAGGCCAGTAGATAAGAAAAATGTGATACATATACACAGTGGAGTACTATTTGGCCATTTAAAAAAATGAGATCCTGGCTGGGCGTGGTGGCTCATGCCTGTAATCCCAGCACTTTGGGAGGCTGAGGGGAGCGGATCACAAGGTCAGAAGTTTGGGACCAGCCTGGCCAACATGATGAAACCCCGTCTCTACTAAAAATACAAAAATCAGCCAGGCATGGTGGGGTGTGCCTGTAATTCTAGCCACTCAGGAAGCTGAGGCAGAATTGCTTGAACCCGGGAGGTGGAGGTTGCAGTGAGCTGAGATCACCCCACTGTACTCCAGCTTGAGCAACAGGGCAAAACTCCGTCTGGGGGCAGGGGCAGGGGTAGGGTGGAGGGTGGGGTGAGGGTGGAGGTGGGGGCTGGGGTTAGGGCTGGGATGAGATCCTGTCCTTTGCAACATGGATGGAACTGGAGGTCATTATATTAAAGGAAATAAGGCAGGCACAGAAAAACAAACTTCACATGTTCTCATTTATTATATTTGTGGGAGCTAAAAAATTAAAACAACTGAACTCATGAGAAACAGAGAATAGAACAATGGCTACCAAAGGCGGGGAAGGGTAGTGTGGGGCGGAGGGGAGTTGGTGAGCATGGTTAATGGGTACAAAAATACAGTTAGAATGAATAAGATCTAGTATTTTATAGCACAACAGCATGACTACAGTCAACGATTTATTGTACATTTTTAAATGACTAAAATAATATAACTGGATTGTTTGAAACACAAAGAATAAATGCTTGTGATGGATACCCCACTTACCCTGACAGGATTATTACGCATTGCATGCCTGTATCAAAATATCTTATGTACACCATAAATATGTACACCTACTATGTACTCGCAAACATTAAAAATTAAATTAAAAAAAATAAATTAATCAAATTCCACTCTAAGAACAATCTCGCCGAAAGTGAGGAATTACTTCAAATGCTTTGAAGCTCAACATCCTGGGATTCTCATCCCTCACTAATTACCTATGCAATTGCAGGTCTCACTTTCTTTGCTTTGTAAACATAGGCTTCTTGTAAGGATTGGGATTATACACTTAAACTGCTTAGAACAATATTATTACTATTATGCTATCTACATTATAGATGAAACATTACAGATTATAATACAATGTACACTAATTGTATCATGTATTTTTCTTGTCATCATGCTATTTACTATTGTTCTATTTAATAACTCTGTAGCTAACTTACAGAAACAGGACAAAGGTACAGATCAATGTGGCCCTTACAAGGCGGCAGAGACGGGTACGAATTACCATGACAACAGCGCGCGCCTAGACATTTTCGGCTCGCGCGTTGTTTGGGAAGAAAAAGCCTAGTCTGCGTGTTGCGTCATCATTACGCGCTCGTAAGGGTTCTTCGTGCTGTTTTGGAAGGTCCCGGCACGGCTACCGTCGCCCCACGCCAGGAATTATTTTTTTATTTTCAACCTTTGTTACATAGAACTGAGTCTACAAGATCGTAAGTACTGAGGGAAGAAAGAACAAGCGAGCTATTGAACATTAAAAAGATGCCTCAGTATACGCTCCACCTCTGAACCTTCCTGTGTGCTCTTAATCCTATCAGCTTCCTCTCAGCTGGGATCGCGCCGCGTCAACTTCCGGGCGGGTGCCCGCCAGCACGGCCTCCGCCGCTCCCCTTCTTTGGCCCCTTTGTGTCCCCGCAGTGTCGAGGCGCAGGCCCTGGCAGGTCCTTTCTCGAGGCAGGGGGCACAGTAGCACAGGGAGCCTCTCTCTGTGTGCGGGCGCGAGGCCTGCTAGGGGGTTGTACTGGGGAACGTGCCTGCGCGTGCTGGGGTAAGAGGAGGTTGCACGAGGGTCAGCTTGTGGTTTCAGTAAGGAGGGGCGGGTGGGGGAGGCGGACGAAAGGGAGTGAAAAGCAATGGAAATTTTAAAAAGATACCCCCGTCCACCTTCCAATCGTTGTGGCCTAACAATGAAGCGTAGCGATAATAACCTGAGCCACTGGCATGTTTGCGGGCCCTTTACTGCCTTGGGAATAAACTGCTGTGGCATTGTATTTTATGTTGTTTTCATGGCCTTTCTTCTCTGTTTATTTTTCCCCTACAGATAGTTCATTTAAAGCCCCCATCCCTACAAGGTGGTGGTTTCTACCAATATGAATCTTTTCAACCTGGACCGTTTTCGCTTTGAGAAAAGGAATAAGATTGAGGAAGCGCCTGAAGCAACCCCTCAACCCTCCCAGCCTGGCCCTTCTTCACCAATTTCTCTTAGTGCTGAAGAAGAGAATGCCGAAGGGGAAGTTAGCAGGGCAAACACTCCTGATTCAGATATAACTGAAAAAACAGGTGAGTTACAATGCTGAAATTGATGTAACATCAAGGACAGTTTTTAAAAGATGAAAGAAGGGATTCTCATTTTTATTCTTGATGTCATGTATATTGATGCATTGTCCTGCAGTGTGCCCTTTTAAATACGGCTTTGGGACTGCCGTAAGCACCATGTACCCTCAACTGAGCATCCATCCATTGTTGCTTCACTTTTGTATGAGTTCTTGGAATATGGCCCAATGGTGGAAGTTGAAATCAGAACTTAGGTCATCCATAGGTCAGAATGGTTACTACTGGAAGAGCAGTGTAGGTGATTCAGTCCTGTGATAGATGTTGAGGCTATTTGGCCAGACATTTTCATTCATTCCAGTATTCCCTCAAAATATTGATCATCTGTGTGCTAGACATTGAACAAGGTGCCTAAAGACAACCTCTATACACAAGGGAAGATCAGATCACATCAAGTTACTGCATTCACTTGACTTCCTGGATGTCCTCAGAATGCAAATGAATAATTGGTATTCTTCACGGTGAATCAACATTTTTAACCTCATCAGCAGATTGTCAGAGACAAAAGGATTTGAGGATAAGCCAAAAAATTGAGATTTCGACTCGAATCTGTGTTCATTGAACAGTTAACTATTAGAGGAATATATTTGAGCTCTTGCTCTTTTATAGGCATAGTGATAAGTGCTTCACATTCTGTCATTTAATCTGCACAATAATTCTACAAGATAGGTGTAACTGACATAGAGGTTAATGTAAAATTAGATTCAGAGAGGTAATTAGGAACTTGGTAGAGCCTGAACTCAAGTCCTGGCAGTATGATTCCTGAGCATAAACTCAATAGTTACATAGTTTCTTATGAAAGGTGAAAAGAATGTTGGAAGTTATATTTTAATATTTTTTCAGTAATACGTTTTTTATGCAAAACTGTTTCGTAAGCAGCTTTTAACTTAATGTAGCCTGAAAGATCAGTATCACATGTTTATCCTTGGTATCTTTTTGTTTGCCACTCCTCTACTTAAATGTAGCAATGATGGCAGATCCTCTAGAAGTTATCATTAGAGTAACATTTTTAAATACTTTGGAACTTGGCAGAGTGATTTGGTAGATTGGATTAGGAGTCAGATTTACAAAGCCTTTGTCTAAGTATTTTTGTACTTGAATGCTATAGGGAAGAACTGAAGGATTTTAAGCACCAGGAGTAAATCCTTGTGTTCACTCTTTGAATAGATATTTGACATCCAGGTATTAAAATGCTTTTCCAAGGAATATATTCATATGTTTCCTCTGTGGTTAGACAGGGCAGAAAGGCCAAGGTGTAGACATGGGATTTCAAATCCATAGAAGCTTCTGCCTCTTCAGATTTGTTAAATGTGGGACATTGGACACGTCACTTAAAATCTGTGATTCACAATTTTTTTCATCTCTGGAAGTAAAAGCAGTTTGTAACCTGGATTTCAGTGGAATGTTTTAGTTATTTATCAGTATTGGTCATGTGAAATCTTTAATTTCCTTTATTGATCAGAAGATATTTTTCTGTTTTTATTTCTTTCTAACAATATCCATTCATTTTTCTCTTTATTGGGACTTTTCTTCCATACATAAATTCTGCTTAGAAACTGAGATTGCTTTGGGAATTACATGGTCAGCCTTGATGGCTTTGAGAAACTGGAAAATTAAGTTTGTTCTAGGAATGGTAAGAATTAATCCTTGTAGGAGTGGTGCCCTTTGCTTTAATAAAAGATAGTTGTAAATGATACTGTGAATTTTGGAGAATCTCAAAAACTAAAGCTGAGAAGTTTAGATTTTACGTTACAGGTGCTAGGTATCCGTTGAAGACCTTAAGGATTGAATAGGAAAATGGTAAAAGTAAGTTTTTAAAGTCAGTGTAGCATTGGTGACTAGTATGTCTTGATTGAGGTTAGGGATTGAAGGGAAAGAAATCATTTAGGCAACTCCTATAATCTAGGAGTGGATAGCTGTAGAAATGGAGAAGAAAGAGATATGAGAGGTTTCAGAGTACTGAAGGGCAGGGTTTAGATCCCTGATAGGGATGAGATAAGATGAATGTTAAGATTTTTATTTTAGGGCTGGGTCATTCCTGTAATCCCAGCACTTTGGGACACGAGAGGTGGGCAGATCACCTGATGTCAGGAGTTGAAGACCAGACTGGCCAACATGGCGAAACCATCTCTACTAAAAATATAAAAATCAGCCCTTATGGTGGAGCGCACCTGTAATCCCAGTAGCTCGAGACGCTGAGGCACAAGAATTGCTTGAATCTGGGAGGCAAAGGTTGCAGTGAGCGGAGATCATGCCTGAGGGATAGAGTGAGATTCTGTCTCAAAAAAAAAAAAAGTAAACGTCTTTAAGAATTCAAATAAGAATTAAAGGTCTTGCCCCCAAGTGTTAATTTAGCAGGGGGTCTAGGGGGAGGTGCCAAGGTGGATTCAGAATTGAGTGTTGGACCTGTGGAGAGGACAAGATACTGAAGTTATATTTTTGAGGTCAGGACTGAAGATAAAGGTTGGTGAATTATGAGTAGGATGTGACTATTGACCTTCCTTTATCATGTGGTAACTTTTCATACTGCGGTTGTGGGATAATGCTATATGAGTTTATTTACAGTAAAGTGTCAGGGCTAAGTGAGCTTATAGAATGGAAATTGTATGTAGTCAAAATTACCTGTAATCACTCATTTAAAAACGACTCCTTTTTTTCTCATTTTATCTAATGAGTTGACTTCATTTCCTACTACCCTCCTTGAGTTACTGTGCCGCCGCCACATTGTTTCTTGAATCTGTCAAGCAAGGTCCCATCTTTGCTTATTTCAGTTTGCTCTTTTGCCTGGAAAACTCTTCCTGCTAATATTTGCATGTGACTCAGATGCTTTGTTTCATTAGATCGAAGTAAAATGTCACCTTTTTTAAAAGACCTTCCCTGATCACCCTGTGAAATAGCCACCCAATGCAGCCCCACCCTACTGCAGCTTTAGTCTATTGTTATTTTTCTTCTATTTATCACTAGTTAACATTACATTTTATAGTTGTGTCTCCCTTGTTAGAACGTGTGATTCGTGAGAACAGAGACCTTATCAGTCTTGTTCATCTATTTATCTCCATTGTTCAGGACAATCACTGGTTTGTAGTAGCCCTCAGTAAGTGTATTGAAGTAAGGATTATTGCATGATGAGTAGGCATTATTTGTACTTTATACATATTTTTTAAAATTTATTATTTATTTGTTTTTAGACAGTCTCACTGTGTTGCCCAGGCTCAGTGCATTGGCACAATCTCGGCTCACTGCAACCTCTGCCTCCCAGGTTCAAGTGATTCTCATGCCTCAGCCTCCCGAGGAGCTGGGACTACAGGAACATGCCACCATGCCTAGTTAATTTTTGTATTTTTTGTAGAGATGAGGCGTTACTGTGTTGGCAAGGCTAGTGTCAAACTCCTGACCTCAAGTGATCACATGCCTTGGCCTCCCAAAATGCTAGGATTACAGGCGTGAGCCACCACGTCCAGGCCTATACTTTTTTTTTCTTTTTTTGAGATGGAGTCTTGCCCTGTTGCCAGGCTAGAGTGCAGTAGCGCAATCTCAGCTCATGGTAACCTCTGCCTCCTGGGTTCAAGGGATTGTCCTGCCTCAGCCTCACAAGTAGTTGGCACTACAGCCGCGCGCCACCACACCCAGCTAATTTTGCATTTTCAGTAGAGATGGGGTTTCACCATGTTAGCCAGACTGGTCTCGGGCTCCTGTCCTCAAGCAATCCCCTTGTATGGAGGGTGTGGAGGGTTTATAGAAGAGGAGGTTTCAGACAATATAGATGAAGCTGAAAAGATAGAAGTGTAAACTGTTGGGTTCTGAGGAGCCTTTATATCCTATGTCAGGGAAGATAGATCTTATTTGATGCACGTCATAGAGAATTTTATTCTGGAAAGGCTATTAGTGAAGCTATTGTATTAATTGAAGCCTCAGTATAGGGAAATGACTAGGAGACGACAGAGGAGGCAACTGAGGGGAGTTGTAAATGATATTCATTTGATGATATTAGGTGATCAGTTGAATGTGGAGGATTTGCAGATAACTCAAATGTTCCTTGCTTGGACAGCTGGAGCACTGCCACCATGACGTGAATTAGGTGAGTATAGGAGAAAGATACTAAAGCATGATGCATTTGCATTACCCATCTTAATTTAGTATCAAGGTAGTAGATGGTTGAATATTAGAGTTTACAGCTCAGAGAGTGGTCTAAATCTTAGAAGTCAACTTGGGAGTCATCATTGTGGTAGTTAACAAAAAATGTCCTAAGCAGGGTGTACAATAACATCATTTGACAATGGGCAACGGCAGGAAAACCAATGAAAAATTCAAAGGATGACTAGAATAGTCATAGAAAATGATAGTGTCCTAGAAGCCAAAGAAAAACAGTGATTTTAGTTTGGTATTTAGTAAGAAATCCTGTAGAGAATTCAAGTGCAATGGGGGCCGATCAGTGACCAGTTTCTTTGGAAATTAAAAGTTACTACTAACTTTTAACAGTTTCAGTAGAATGGTAATGAGGTGAAGATGATTCTTTCAGGAAAGGAAAGAGAAAAATAGGTAACTTGATTGGGAAGCAACATCAAGAAAAGATGTTTCAGATTATTGAAAATTGAGCATGTTTGTTAACCAAGGGCAAGAAGCTAGTGGAGAGGGAAGGGCTGAGGGAGGGAGATATCTAAAGAGAGGCATCAAGTGATGGGAACTGAAGCATTGTTGGACTGTTTAACTGTGCAAAACAATAAAGACATTTTACGGAGGGGGGGGAGGATAATTGAAGGAGATAAAAATAGATGGATTGATTCATAGATTATTTTGGCATCAGAGGAATGGAGGAAAGTTTTAGTATATGCTTGATGAATTTTTTTTCTTTTTTTTTTTTTTCTTTTTGCTGAAATAGGTTCAGTCCTCTAGAGTGGTTGCCACTTCAAGGGGGTTGTCATATTGAAAGGAGCACTTGTTAATAAGTGAGAGACATTTTTGAAACTATACCAGTCATCAAAAAGATTTCCTGATAGTATTGCTCTGCAGCATACAGATTGTATAATCTTAAGTAAAAAGTCAGCTGTTTGGATCTTACTGTCTTTTCCTGGCTTTGCTTAGTTTTCTGCATTCCTTGCCAACATTAAAATGGTTATTATCCTTTGAATGATGAAACTGAATGTATCCTTTAAGCTTCATAATTCTGTGACCATTGGGCAATACTCAGTCTTGTAGGTATGTATGGCCAAAATGTGAATCATTGTTAATACCTGTAGATAGTCATTCTGATTTCTTAATGTCTCTTAATATTAATTGAAAAGCAGTACTTGATTAGAGGGTTAGTGCTCAGTTGTTGTAACAGAAAGTACATAAATACTCAAACGTAAGTAGAAATCTTAAGTGAGTTTTAAATGTACGTTTATTTGGCCAGGCGCAGTGACTCACGCCTGTAGACTACCAACACTTTGGAAGGCCAAGGCGGGAGGATTGCTTGAGACTAGGAGTTTGAGACCAGCCTGGGCAATATAGCAAGACCCTGTCTCTATAAAAAAGTTAAAAAATTAACCAGGCATGGTGGTATATACCTGTAGTCTTAGCCACTTGGGAGACTGAGACAGGAGAATTGCTTGAGCCCAGGAGTTTGAGGTTACAGTGAGCTGTGATCACTTCACTGCATTCCAGCCTGGGTGACACAATGAGATTCTGTCCCAAAAGAAGGGGTCAGGTAGGGGAATTAAGTATTATTTTAGTCCTTGTCACTTCACCCTACACAAAAATTTCAGTAGTTTGTGTCAGACTACATCTTGGATTTCTGATGTCTACTTTTTCATACCTGTCTAAAATATTGCAAACCTTTTTTATCTTTAATAGGCTAATAGGCGAAAGTATGTTATTGTTGCTTTTTCTTTATTTTTAAGGTTAAGTATGTTTTCATAAATTTACTAGCCATTTGGATTTCTTCTGTGTTCCTTTATGCTTTTCTGTTTTTCTGGTAAATGTCTCTTTCTGATAAATGATTTGTAAGTATTTTTTTAATTCCATGTGTCTTAGTCTGTTAGGGCTGCTGTAAGTACCATAGACTGGGTAGCTTATAAGCGATAGAAATTTACTCTGACAGTTCTGGAGGCTGGGAAGTCCAAAATCAAAGTGCTGGAAGACCAGGTATCTGAGAGCCCTCTTCCTAGACCACGATTTTTTTTGCTGTAACCCCATGTGACTGAATGAGTGAGGGGTATCTTGGGCCTCTTAAAAGGGCACTAATCCCATTCATGAGTGCTCTGCCCCCATCACCTAATACCCCCTCATCCCTCCAGCAAATGTCACCTCCTAATACTATGACCATAGGGGTTAAGATTTCAATATACCATTTTGGGGAGTAGGGCACAGACCATAGCAACCCCTTTGTTGTTTGCCGTAGAAAAATTATACATTTTTATGTGGTCAGCTTGTTTGTCCTTTCTCTAAGTCTTCTGCGTTCCCCATTATGACATTATAAATATACTCATTCATATTTTCCTCTAGTATATCTGTTAATTTTTAAAATTGTGATAAAATACACAGAAAATTTACCATCCCATCCATTTTTAAGTGTACAGTTCACTACATTCAATTCAATACATTTACATTGTCATGCAACCATTCTCCAGAACTCTTTCCATCTTGCGAAACAGACTGTGTACCTGTTGAACAACTACTCCCCATTTCTGATTCCCCCAGCCCCCTGGCAACCACCCTTTACGTTGTTTCTTTATGAATTTGACTATTCTAGTATAACATCCCCAGAATCCATTCATGTTGTAGCATATATCAGAATTTCCTTCCTTTATAAGACTGAATAATATTTCATTGTGTGTATATACACATTTTGTTTATCCATTCATCCATCAATGGACACTTGAATTGCTTCCACATGTTGGATATTGTGAATTTTATTGCAGTGAACATAAATATTTAAATATCTCTTTGAAACCCTGCTTTCAATTGTTTTGGTTGTATACTCAGAAGTGGTATTGCTGGGTCATATGGTAATTCTATTTCTAATTTTTTGTGGAACCACCGTACCGTTTTCCATAGTTACTCCACCATTTTACATTTCTGCCAGCAGTGTAGAGGGTTCCAGTTTATCCACATCCTCTCCAACCCTTGTTATTTTCTGTATTTTGGATAATAGCCAACATAATGGGCATGCATTTGTATCTCAGTGTGGGTTTTGTCTTGATTTTTAACTTTAAATCCCATCTGAATTTGATTTCATTGTAGGGACTAAAGAAAGGGTGATAACATCTTCTCCTTTGTTCATTATTCACCAGTTAGCAGTCAGTTTTCCATTTATTGAAATATACTTTTCTTACCTTAAAATGTCATCATTATAGTCTAAAATAACATTTACTTCTAATTTTGCTGTTTTATGACCAGAGAATGTGTCTGTAGTAGTTCTTTTTAGGGGAAATTCACTCAGATTTTCTTTGTGGCCTAATATTTAATTAATTCCTATAAAAATTCCAGGGGTGCTTGGAAAGAAGACATAATCTAAGTGTAGATTTAATTATATGTCAGATTAATAGATGAATTTTATTATATCTTTGTTTTCAAACTGTGGATCATAAATATTTATTGTGTCATAAAATCAATTTCTTGGATCCTGACTAAATATGCGTGACTACAGTTTTTAATGGAGTAGAACAAATAGAAAATTATCAAAGTATATCAGTTATAGTAAGAGTTTCTCCCATTTTCTTTCAGTTATACCTGTGAATCTAACAATCTGTGTGCTTAGGATAATAAACTGAAATATGTCTCTTACAATGGGTTTCAGTTAAAAACATTTGAAAAACTGTTTTAGATCTTGTTTATTTTTGTGCTCTTGCTTTATTAAGAGCATAGAGAAGAGTTAATGCCTCAAATTTGTCTCTGTTGACTCTTTGCCTTATGTATCCTGCAATATTTATGCATTTCATTAATAGTATAGAGTTGAGGTATGTCAGTTATGTGTTTATTGTAGGTATAAAGACTGTTATTTAAAAGTCCCTCTTGAAGGTTTAATACTTTTGCCTTGTTCAATATTAATTGCATGGCTTTCTTTTCCTTTACATTTTAATTAAATTCGTTTTTTGTTTTTTGTTTTTTTTTTGAGACCTAGTCTCACTTTGTCACCCAGGCTGGAGTGCAGTAGCGCCATCTTGTTTATTGAAACCCCCACCTCCTGGGCTCAAGTAATCCTCCTGCCTCAGCCTCCTGAGTAACTGAGACCACAGAAGTACACCACCACGCCCAGCTAGTTTTTGTATTTTTGGCGGAGGCAGGGTTTCACCATGTTGCCCAGGCTGGTCTCAAACTCCTGACCTCAAGCAATCTGCCTGCCTTGGCCTCCCAAAGTGTTGGAAATACAGGCATTAGCCACCACACCTAGCCTCCTTTATGTTTTACCCTTTCTTTTGGCTTAAACTTGAAATGGGTTTTTTCCCTCATTTCATCTTAGAAAGATGTATTAGAAACTACTCTTTAATCTTGTATTTAGCGTATTATTGTCTTTTCTAGAGCATTCATTAGAGAGTTTGATTTATTTTTTGTTAAGATACTAAAGGTATTTTCCTGTCTGTGATATGTAAATTAAGACTACAGAATTTACAGTCTGTCATTTTGGTAATAACTTTTTTTTTTTTCGAGACAGAGTCTCGCTCTGTCACCCAGGCTGGAGTGCGGTGGCAGGATCACAGCTCATTGCAACCTCTGTCTCCTGGGTTCAAGCAATTCTCGTGCCTCAGCCTCCCAAGTAGCTGGGATTACAGATATGCGCCACCCTGCCTGGCTAATTTTTGTGTTTTTAGTAGAGACGGGGTTTCACCATGTTGGCCAGGCTGGTCTCGAACTCCTGACCTCAAGTGATTTGCCCGCTTCGGCCTCCCAGAGTGCTGGGATTACAGATGTGAGCCACTGTGCCTGGCCATGTTTTGGTAATAAATCTTTTAAGAGGGCAAATATATGATGTGTTTCAGTTGGCATTTGAAGGAACTGCCTTGAAAATCAGTTACTATGTTAAAGGATTGAATAGCATAGAGCAATACATGATTTGAATATCAGAAATGGCAGGGTTTTATTTTTCTTCGGGACAGGTGTAAAGGCTTATGTGTTTTTATTCTACTTTGGAAGATCACCTTTGTTTATGAATTATCAAATTGATTTAAACTATTTCTGTGTGAATTCATAATCTCCAACTAGTGATTTTTTGGTTCAAATGAGCCTTAGTCTCCCACTAGTGATTTTTTTGTTTGAAAGAGCCTTGATCTTGGACCACTGAAAAGGTGAAACCGGTGGCAAGTTTGAATGCTTGTTTTATGGTAGACTTAGAAATGAGAATGGGTAAAGGGTACTGGATAAACTTGGGATATAAGATTGTCTTCTTTTATGCATACCACTAGTGGGAAATTTCATGTGGAATTACTCCCTAGGGCCCGTGGAGTCTTCTTGCAAGGGCTAATGATAGAGGTTCCTATTACCCTTGGTAATGAGAAAATATCTTTAAGTTAGCCTTTCCTATTGTTTTTATATGGAAGGACAGACTGTTTTCCCTCCTGTTCATTTAGCATTTTGTATATTCTCTCATTGCACAAATTATGCTTATAACATAGTTACTCATGTACATGTTTACTTCACTCCTATTTCAAAAGGGCAAGTTGAAGTGTAACTTGCCATTATTTCGCTTTAATATCCCACCTCGTGCTACAATGCCTTAAACGCAGATAATGTTCAGCAAGTGTCAGCATTGAATAGTAGCAGTGTCTTTTCTTTATAACTGTTTTTACTTTTCACTGTTCTTTCCTCTGTTTTTGTGGTTTTCTTTTTTGCTTCCTGTCTCCTTTATGATACTACTAAAAAGTGCTTATTTGCTTTGAATTAAAAAGCATCATTGCAGCAGGAATATCTTTTTAGGCATTGGCTCTGAGCTATTGCTGTTGCTTACTTCTAAAAATAGTCCAAATAAACAAATCTAAGTGTTCAGCACTATTCTAATTCTGATTACTGATGTACCAGTAAGTTGATGTATTATAAACAAGCTTTTACTGTATCCCATCAGTTTTCAAAGTGTAGTCTGTGAACTTCTGAGTGTTCCCTGAGCCCATCTGAGGGTGTCCACAGGATCAAAACTATTGTTATAATAATATTAAGACGCTACTTGCCTTTTTCACTATATTGATATTTGCACTGAAGGTGCAAAAGCAATCATAGGTAAAAACCGCTGGTGCCTTAGCACCCCAGATCAAGGCCAAGGCTTCAGACTGTTCTAGTAGTCAATGTTTTCTTAAAATTGTGTAAATGCCAGTTTCACTTAAAGAGTCTAGATGAAGCAGTAACAATTATTAATTTTATTAAATCTCAACTTAGCATATGTCTTTTTAGTATTTTATGAAACAAATGTGAAGTACATGTTATTGCATGCTATACAGCAGTGATCTCAAGGGAAAGCGTTTGAGCAATTGCTTTGAGCTAACCAGTTCTTTCCCAGAACACCACTGATTAGCAAAGCATGGTTATACAAACTTAGGAATTTGGCAGATGTTTTCTCAGAATAAACAAAGGAATATAAAAGAAAATAACACAGTATTTATTGCCAGTGGGATAAAACCCCAGTTTTCAAAGGAAGGTCTGATTTTTGGAAAACTAGTGTCCATCACTGTGAGTTTGACAGCTTCCAATATTTAAAACATTTCTGATAGGCTCAGTGGTGATATTACAAAAGTAATTTTTAAATATAATATCATGAAATGTGTAAACATACGGAAGATGTGTATTACTCAGTGAACCAGTATTTTCCAAATGACCCAAGCACAATGTTAGGAAATAATACATGGTTAATGGTTTTAATGTAATAGAATGCAAAATGCTTTTTCATATAGTTCCAGATTCCACATTGCAACTAACTTTAGGAAATTACCACTTGTCAAGTTTGGGTTTAGTATCAAAGAAAAATATTCACAGTAATCTAAAAAGGCTATGAAAATACTCCTCCTTTCTCCAGCTGCATAACTTTGTAAGGCATAATTATTTTATAAAATGAAATGGAAAGAGTGTATTGCAACAGATTAAAGTTATCAGCCATCTTTTATTAAACCAGAGATTTTGACAAATATGAAACAGTGTGGCTCATCTCACTAAATAAATTATTTGTGGCAGGGACATATCGTTTTCATGAAGATATTGTAGGTGAGGCAGAGAGCACTTCCAACTCCCCTTTAGCTCTTGTGTGGGCTCCTTTGGCTGAATCTAGAAACCAGAACAACACCAGGAAGATAAAAAAGAAAAGCATACCATTTTTTTAGGTTTATGTGTACGTGGAGATCTTCCCAAGAGAAATCAGAAGACCTGACCAAAGCAAGATAGTTTTATACTTTTTAGGCAATAATAAATTTGAAAAGAAATGACAGGACAAAGGGAATCTGGCAGTGGGCAGCAAACTTCTGGGGGAGTCACTAAGAGACATATGAGGGGTGTAAAACTGGTGGAAGATAAGTGTTACTTTGTTAAGTATATTTAATCAAGTTGGTTGCAAACCCCAATTCTCAGTCACTGGTGATAAGGGCTATTTTCTCGCTCTGGTACAGGGAGGCTGCGCCTCCCAAAGGAGCCTTCCTGACTTGCTGCATGCAAGAAAAGATGGGTCAGCTACCCGTTTCTGAAACTACAATTTCTCCAGTGTTGTCCACTCAAAATAATCAGTGGTTTGGCATATTTTGGAATAACACATCTTTCACGCCTTCAATATATTATTTATGTTAATATGTGAAAAGTTTGGTTTTAAATGTGTAACTATTTAAACATTCAGTTTTAATTTTATTTTTTAGTATGATAAGTATATATATATATAACTGACATAAGGAAAAGCTCTTTGGGACCTTCACTTTTTAAGAGTACGAAGGGGTTCTGAGTTGGAGAAATGTTGTATCTTAGCTTTCCCTCACCCACCTACCCACCACATTATACTCTTTCCTCTGTTAATCACTTGCCAAGCAGGCTGTGAGGATGCCACTTGGTTCGGTACAATCTATATGTTTAATGTATATATTTTGAGAGTATAGTATATCTGATAAAAGTGCTAAGTAATTGAGTACATGATGGGAAGTAAGCAAAATTTTATTTTTTTTCTGTATTTTTTTTTATTCTGTTAACTAAGCATTTTAAAGATTAATTTTAAAAATTGGGGCTGGGTGTGGTGACTCATGCCTATAATCCCAGCATTTCAGGAGGCTGAGGTGGGTCGATCACCTGATGTTAGGAGTTTGACACCAGCCTGGCCAACATAGTGAAACCCCATCTTTACAAAAAATACAAAAATTAGCCAGATGTGGTGGTGGGCACCTGCAATCCTACCTACTAGGGAGGCTGAAGCAGGAGAATTGCTTGAACCCAGGAGGGGGAGATTCCACTGAGCTGAGATCGTGCCACTGCACTTCACCGTGGGCAACAGAGCAAGACTCTGACTCAAAATAAATAAAAATTGGTTTGTCTTCACCACGTATTTTGTACTACAGTCTGTATAAGGGAGAAAAACAAAGAAAAGGTGAATGAAAAAGTCACATTCAGAAAGTTGTAGTTCTCCTAATCCTTACTAATAAAATTTTTAGACATCCCTACAGGTGAAAAGATTATTCTTCATTTTTGATCTGCAGTCCAATGCTCTACCTCTGAACTGTACTCCTTCCTATCTTTATTTTTAATAAAGAGACTGGGCACGGTGCCTCATGCCTGTAATCCCAGCACTTGGGAGGCCAAGGCAGGCAGATCACGAGGTCAGGAGTTTGAGACTACCCTGCCCAATATGGTGAAACCCCGTCTCTACTGAAAATACAAAAATTAGCTGGGTGTGGTGGTACACCCCTGTAGTCCCAGCTGCTCGGGAGGCTGAGGCAGGAGAATCGCTTGAACCTGGGAGACAGAGGCTGCAATGAGCCAGGATCACGCCACTGCGCTCCAGTCTGGGCAACAGTGAGATTCCATCTCAGAAAAATAAATAAAAATAAATAGAGTTTTTAAAGAAAATTGGACAATTCATTTTCTCAGAGCTTTTTTTTTTTTTTTTTTTTTTATGAGACAGAGTTTTGCTCTTGTCACTCAGGCTGGAGGGCAATGGCACAGTCCTGGCTCACTGCAGCCTCTGCCTCCCAAGTTCAAACGGTTCTCCTGCCTCAGCCTCTCGAGTAGCTGGAACTACAGGAGTGCGCCACCATGCCCAGCTAATTTTTTGGTTGGTTTGTTTTTTTTGTTTTGTTTTGTTTTTTGGTGGAGACGAGGTTTTACCACATTGGCCAGGCTGATCTCAAATTCCTGACGTCAGGTGATTCACCCACCTCAGCCTCCCAAAGTGCTGGGATTACAGGCATGAGCCACCATGCCCTGGCCTCTCATAGCCTTTCTGAAGTGTCAGAAAGTAGAACTTTATTGTTGAAGTGTTCGATTGACGTGATTAGCTTTAGGCCCCATTTTTGGCACAGTAATGATGTAAATTTTTAGTTTTATATATTTTTAGGTTTGTGGTATATCAGGAACACTTTGTAAAATCAGAGTCTAAAGTATCTTTGTACTTACTATATAGGAGTAGATTTCTTTATGTTTATGACAATTAACGTAGCTGTGGTTTATTCCAATACAGAGTTGTTTGCTCAACTTGCATGCAGTGTTTATAAAATTGTTCTTTTGGGAAAAAAAGTATGATTTGCTTTTTACTGTTGTTTCTAGCACTGCACTGCAGGAAATAGAGAAATGTCTGTGTGTTGGCGCTCTCCAGAGTATATAGTAGTTGTGTAGTACTTGGTTAGTGTTACAGGTTGAATATATCTTATCTGAAATCTTTGGGACCAGAAATGTTTCTCATTTTACATTTTGGAATATTTTTATATACAAAATGAGATTGGGAATGAAACCCAGGTCTAAACATAATTTATCTGTATTTCACGTACACCAAGTGTGTGCGTGAAAGAAAGTTTTTACAGCACTTTTGATCACAGGAGATTAGATGTGGAATTTTCCATCCTTGGAGTCATGTCAGTGCTGAAAAGATTTCAGATTTTAGAACATTTTTTGTTTCAGATTTTTGGATCAGGATGTTCAATCTGTATTTACAGATATGGCTCGTGAGCCTCAATAATGATTGTTATAATTTAGTGTTATGATTTAATGGAGGTGGCTACAAGTTTTAGGGTATAACATTTAGACTTTTGGACTTGGATTTCAGATCTACTTTGTCTTGTATGAATTTGGGCAAGTTGCTTTTTCTTTCAGGATTTATTTCTCTCTTTCATGAGGGATATGTGTCTTATGATTATTGCGAGGATTAAAAATGTTTATTATATTTAAGGACTTATTGATAATGACCTAGAAGAGAATTCATGACAGCTATCATTTTTAACCTTTAAAGATTCAACTGGTCATTGCTTTTGAAAATTAATTTCCTCGACCAGGCACTATGTTTACTTTAATATGACTCCCTTCATTCTGATCACTTCCTCCTAAAATATGTAAGGGTAGGTGGTGATTTTATTGGGAAAAGGGAAAATAATATTAGAACTCACCCTTTGGAGAGGAGATACTGGTATAATACTTTATTGACCTGTTTTGAACAGACAGATCAATCATACTGATCATATTAGTTTTCTAGAACTGCCATAACAAAATGCACAGATTGGATGACTTAAGCACAGAAATTTATTTTTCACAATTCTGGAGCTTAGAAGTCCAAGATCAAATTGGCATGTGTTTTCTTCTTAGGCCTCTTTCCTTGGCTTGTAAAGTGGTCTCCTTCCTGCCTTGTCTTCAAATGGCCTTTCCTTCTTTTGCATCCCTGGCATGTTTCCCTTTTATTATAAGGACATCAGTTTTGCTGGACTCAGAACCCATCCTGTAGGCCTCATTTTAATGTAATCATTTTGAGGGTCCTATTTCCAAATGGAGTCACAAAGAATAGGACCCACCCACATGATCTCATGTAAACCTTAATTACCTTTTTAAAGGCCTTATCTCCAAGTACAATTACGTTTTGAGGTATTGGTGATTGGGACTTATGAATGATGGGGAGGAGTACACAGTTCAGTCCATATAGCACGTATGCATAAGAGCTAATATTTATGAGATGCTGGCCATGTGTCAGTTACTTAACTAAATGCTTTACATATATAATCTGATTTTATATGCATATTAACTGTGATTAATAGTGTCTGTATTTTACAGAGGAAGAAATTAAGGCTTAAAGAGTTAATAAGACAAAGATGTGGGATTGGAATCTTTTGGGCTGTAGTGTTCATGCTCTCTCAGGCAAGACCGAAGTGCTGGAGAATAAAAGCACAAGAGAAAAGGGTTAGAATGTAAAACACAAACCTTACTAAAGCCTTGCTAGATAACAACCTGTGAAACAGAAAATTTAATACCAGCCCTGGTTGATGATTAATTTTTTTCTTTAAAAAGTGGTGGGAATTTTTGGGTTTAGGTTGGAAACAATTAAGGAAATTGGAGATTTTAGCATGATTGTAATTAACAACAGATTCTTTTTCCAGTTGCTCAAAATATTTTTCTCCTTTTTATTCTTTTGCAGAAGATTCTAGTGTTCCAGAAACTCCAGATAATGAAAGAAAAGCAAGTATATCATATTTCAGAAATCAAAGAGGAATACAGTATATTGATTTGTCTTCTGATAGTGATGATGTTGTTTCCCCAAATTGCTCCAATACAGTTCAAGAGAAAACATTCAACAAAGATACAGTGATTATAGTGTAAGCTGATTAATAGATTCATTGTATTTGCATGTGTATAAGATTTTCAAGAAAAAAGCTACCTAATTCGAGATATTTTGGTGACTTTCCCCCTTTATTTTTTGCCCCTGCCCCCTTTCTTGACCACATCTTGGTTATTTTCCTTAACTTACAGACATGGAGAGGTACAATGTGTGTGTTTTCTGGATAACAGTGATTTTTGAGAGGAGGTGAGATAACAGTGATTTTGAGAGCAGATACTTAATTTCCTTATTTTGGAAGTTTAAAAGAGTTATTTAAGTAGTACCTTTATTATTTTTTATTTTTTATAGAGACAGGGTTTTGCCATATAGGCCAGGTTGGTCTCGAACTCCTGACCTCAAGTGGTCCGCCCATCTCAGCCTCTCAAAGTGCTGGAATTTCAGGCATGAGCCACTGCGCCCAGCCTAACTAGTACCTTTAATCACGTATAACTGCTTTATGATTTATTCTTCAGTCCATGAGTCAGGTCATTTTAACGTGTATTGGAAACACTCTGAGCTAGGCACTGTTTTATGATTAGGAATAACAGTGAACAAACCATCCCCAACTTCCTTCCTGTCATCATATAGCTTATATTCTAGTCAGGTAGAAAAGTAATAAATAAAAGATGTAGTAGTGTTTCAAAGGATAAGTATTATGGACAAAGGGAAGAGGAGTAGGGAGTTAGGGTCAGGGATTTTTTTTTTTCTTTTTTTTATAGAGATGGGGTCTCGCTACGTTGACCAGGCTGGTCTCAAACTCCTGGCCTCAAGCAATCCTGCCATCTCGGCCTCCCAAAGTGGTGAAATACAGGCATTAGACACCACACCTGGCTAGAGGGTCAGGGAATGGTTTCTAAAGAGCATGGTCTGAAAGCCTTAATTGAGAAGACAGTGTTAATTGAGAAGACAGTGCTGGAACAAAGACCTAAAGGAGGTGAGAAAGTAAACCATGTAAATGTGAGGGAAAGAGTATTGCAGGCATTGGAACTGTCATGTTCAGTGAATGTATTATGCCTGGTGTTTTTGAGGTAAGTGGGAAGAACATGATGGAGAGTGAAGGATCTGAAGTCACAGTGTGAAGGGTGAGGTGGAGGAGGAGCTTCATCACGTTAGCTCCATAGGCTGTTTGGTTTTTGTTCTGACATATCAAATTCCTGGGAGAATATTGAACAGAGAGGTAAAATTATCTGAGTTAGATGTTTAAAAGGTCTTGGCCAGGCGCGGTGGCTCACGCCTGTAATCCCAGCACTTTGGGAGGCCGAGGCGGGTGGATCACGAGGTCGAGAGATCAAGACCATCCTGGCCAACATGGTGAAACCCCGTCTCTACTAAAAATACAAAAAAATTAGCTGGGCGTGGTGGCGCACACCTGTAGTCCCAGCTACTCGGGAGGCTGAGGCAGGAGAATTGCTTGAACCCAGGAGGCGGAGGTTGCAGTGAGTCGAGGTTGCACCATTGCACTCCAGCCTGTTGCCTAGTGATTGAGTGAGATTCTGTCTCAAAAAATAAATAAATAAAATAAAATAAAATAAAATAAAAATAAAAGGTCTTAATGACTGTAAGGGAGCAGCAGTAGTAGAAGCATAAATATTGCTGTAATAACCCATCAAAAAGTGATGGAGACTTAGATGAGGCTAGTGCCTATAGGAGGGATTAGTAGTGGTTAGATTCTGGAATATACTTTGAAGGTGGAGCAAGAGAGGATTTGTTGCTGGATTGCATGTGAGTTGGAAGATAAAGGGGTCAAGGATCACCCTAAGATTTTTGGCCTGAGCAAACTGGAAGGATGGAGTTACTTGTTATTGAGATAAGGGTGACTGTTTCTGGTGTGTGTGCAAAAACCTTTTGAAGGAAAGTCAGCAACTCAGTCTTGAACATGCTATGATTGAGAACACTCTTAGACATCTAAATGGAGATGTCAAATTGGTATAATTAGATTTGGGGTATTTGAGTTCCAGGGAGAGGTTACATACCTGAATTTGCTAGTTGACAGAGTATCGGTTTGCTATTTAAAGCCATATGATTAGATGAAATCAGTAAGGGCCACTAGTACAGTATAACTGAAGGGAAGTTCCCTTGGTTGAAATACTGAGGCTAGCGGAACTCTGGAATTTTAGGATCAGGGAGATGAGAAGAAACCTATAGAAGGTTCTAAGAAGGAGCAGCCATTGAGGTAAAAGACAAAAGCCTACCTGGTCTTCTAGAAGGTGAGTGAAGATAAAGTGTTACAAGAAAGAACAAGAGATCAGGACTGTCTACTTGATGAGGACTTCATCTTAAAGTCAACTTTTCACATGGAGCTATGATAAACATGCCTCATTCTGAAATTTACTCCAAGACAAAATATAGTGAAGATCCTACATGGTTAATCCTGAGGAAAATTGATACATTTTGAAAAAAATTGTAGAAAAGTTGCAAAAATATAATGTCTTATCAACTCTCACAGTCCTTTCAGAATTACCCATTGTTAGCATTTTCCTACAATCACATTATCACTCTCTTCCTAAATAACAATTATTGCTGAACACTCTGCCTCGAATATTTTCACATTTATCTCCTAAAAAGGTCATTTAATTAATTTACATATTAACAGTAATATTTCAAACTCAGAAATACCAATTAACACTAGTACAATATTACTATTATATACAGTTCATGTTTCAGTTTTGCCAGTTATATCAATAATATCCTTTAAAGCACTGCTACTCAAAATACTGATTTATAAATAAGGAATATGCCTTAGAATGCAAAAAATCAGTACTGATTCCTTCGAGAATATGTTGCAATGAAAAAAAAAACAGCTAAACAAAGCAATGTGCTCAGTAACATAGTTGTTTACGTTCTGTTGTGAGTTCCTTATGCTGTCATGGACAGACTATACTTGGAGTTGGAGAACTAGCAGTCAGTCCCTGGACCATATTTTCTGTCGTACTTTGTAACTTTTTTTTTTTTCATTGGATTTAATTTGTCATATCTCTTTAAGCTCATTTAATCTGAAACCATTTCTCAGTCTCTTTTTGTTTCTCATGATACTGACCTTTGAAGATAATAGGTCAGATTTTTTTTAGAGTTTTTCTAAATTTGGGTTTAATGTTTCTTCATGGTTAAATTTAGGTTAAGTGGAAAGAATACTACATAAAGGATCTTGTGTCTTCCTCGATGTGTCATGTCACTGTGAGGCATGTGTCTGGAGGCACATGATATCCATTTGTCTGACTATTGCTGAATTTTGATCACTCAATTAATGTGACCTCTGCTAGGTTAGTTACCATTTTTCCCTTTGTAACAATCAAGTTATCTGTGGAGAGGTACTTTGAGAGTGGATAGTAGTCCTATTACCTAGCCAGCTTTCACTCAGTAGTTTCAGTATCTGTTGATTTTTTGCCTGATTAATATATGATAATGATTGCAAAATGGTGGTATACTAACCAGTGTTCTGGAAGTTACACTTTTATTTGGTAGTCTGAAAAGAAATTTTCCCTATTCTCTCCATTTATGTGGTACAATAAATATTAAAATGAAATTATGGATGTGTACTTACTCAGTGGTTTATAGTTCATTACTATTATTATCCATTTTGATGTACAAATTTCTCAGTTTTGGCATATGAGGGTCCCTTCAAACAGGCTGTTGTGTGTGTTTCAGGGATTCCTTTCTGGCACAAGGTGTTCTAGACTTGTACTTCTCCTTCAAGACTGAAATTAAAATTAGCTATTTCTCCAAGTAGCTCTGGTTCCTTTTAGTAGGAAATGATACTTGGAAGTCTGGAAACTTGTTTTGTGTTCTTTCTTTGCTGCTGGTGAGGTAGAAATTAATGTCATTGCCCTTTCAGCAGAAAGACCTAGGAAATACAGCAGAAGGACCTAGGACATAGAGGGTTGGAAGAAAAGGAATTAGGAGGAAAGAGAAGGAAAAATGTGAAAACATGTGGGTTTATTTAAAATCATTTGTTTATAATGATACTGATAATTCTAATCTGTCACTGCAGGGCTTTTCTTTGTCTCTCATTCTGTGTTGTCTTCTGACTGTGAGAACCCTGGCTTCTACCAGTATCAGTATGTTTACTAATTTGCTCAGTCATCAGGTATGCATAAAATAGTTTTAGAATAGCTACACCCATACTACTTGACCATTAAATCTAAGTAGAGTCCAAGATTTGTCTATAAGTTTTATTTTTGTCTTTAGATTGAGGGTATACAGTCAGTGCATTTAGATTATTAATTAATTAATTTAAATGTTTTGTTACTCATTTGAAATTCCATTAATCAGTTTGTATTCCTTTTAGGGTTTTTCTCTTGTTTCTTTTAAATTTTACTTTCAAATATTTAAAATATGAACAAGATTCCAAAAATAAAAACTCTACAAAAGATAGAAAAGTATCACTCCCTCACTCTCTTTCCTGTTCCTTCTCCATTCAAACCTTAGAACTAACCAGTTTGTTTAGTTTCTCGTCATACTTTTCCTTTCATGTATTTTGTTTGTTTGTTTCTTATACAAAAGATAGCATACTACATGTGTGTATATTCATTTGTTCTGTTTTGTTCACTTAGCGTATATGTATATATCTCCTGGAAATCATATCAGTTCTAGAAATTTTTATTTTTTTTTACAACTCCATAATACTACATTGTGTGAACGTTTGTTACATCATTCATTCATTCACTCCCCATGTATAGGCATTTTGATTGTCACAATTTCTTAACCTTAACATTATTCACATTTGGGGCCAGATAATTCTTTGTTGTGAGACGCTGCCCTGTAAATTTAGGATGGTTAGTTAAGTATCTCTGACCTCAACCTACCAGATGCCAGTAGCATTTCCCTAGTCAAAACAATCAGAAATATCTCCGGACATTGCCAGATAACCTCTGGCAGCAAAACTACCCCCTCCCCCACCCTTGAGAACCTACTGATTTAGATATTAGTCAGAAACTCTGGCAGTCATCTCCTAGGAAGCATTTTTTATAGACAAGAAAGAACTGAACAGAATCGTAGGTAGCTTCAGCAATTGAAGAAGGTGAACAAAAGAAGAGGAGCCTGTTATAGAAATTCAGAAGGACAGGCTGAAAGGTAAAAGGAAAATCAGAAGTAATGTTGCAGAACCCATGAGGTGAGGGTGGGGCCAAATTTCCAAGGATATATTTGTGAACAATGTACAGAATAATACTGGAAAACTTAGATAAGCAATTAAAAGTTTTTATCCCATTCAGCAGTTTAGAAGACATTATTGTCCTTAAAGCAGTTTCACTGAGTGGTGGTGCAGAAGATGCAGAAAGAGTAAGTTTGAGAACTGCGTAAGAAAAGATGTAGAAAACCAGTCTAATAAAATCTGTGAAATAGAGGAGAGTATGCTTTTTTTTTCCTTTTCTTTCCCTGCTGTGTCCATAGTACCTGGAAACCCTGGCACATGGAATTAATTGAATTAATTAATTAATGCAATCTTGAGCACATTGCGGGCTGAGGAGGAAGAGCTTATGAAGAGAGAAAAGATTCCGGAGAAAGGTAGTAGGTAGACAAAGCAGTCTTGTAAGATGAAGAAAGGGCTAGAATGCCTTGCCAGTGTGAGGGGACTTTGTCTTTAACAGGAAGGAACTTCTTTATCTGAGACTGGATAAAAGAGCAAGTGGTCAACTCTGTTGCTCTTACAGAATTTTTTCTTTTGGTTTTAAAGTTTCAAGCATACAAGAAAATGAAATAGTGTATAATGAGCACCTGTATACCTTCCACCTAGATTTCACAGTTGTTTTCCTTATTTGTTCATTATGTCATCTGTTATTATTTTTAGCTGAAGTGTTTTAAATTACGGACATTCCAGCATTTCTGCCCTTGATACTAGTTATTAAGGGCAGAAATGCTGGAATGTCTGTAATTTACTTTAAAACACTTACCTGCCATATATCAATGAACAGTTCTCTAATATCATTTAATTTCCACCTTATGTTCAGATTTCAAGTATTTTATAGCTCATTTTTTTAAACTGAGATCCAAATTACATTTGGATATTAGGCCTTAAGTGTCTTCATCTAGAATGGGCTACTCCCCTTTTTTACTTTTTTGAAGAGATCAAATCTTTTCTCAGAGAAAATAGGGTTTTTTTCTTTTCTTTTTTTCTTTTTTTTTTTTGAGGCGGAGTCTTGCTCTGTTGCCCAAGCTGGAGTGCAATGGTATAATCTTGGCTCACTGCAGCCTCTGCTTCCTGGGTTCAAGTGGTTCTCGTGTCTCAGCCTCCCTAGGAGCTGGGATTACAGGCACCCGCCACCACACCGAGCAAATTTTTTTTACATTTCGTGAAGACAGGATTTCACCATGTTGGGCAGTCTGGTCTTGAACTCCTGACCTCAGGTAATCCACCCACTTCAGCCTCCCAAAGTGCTGGGATTACAGGCATAAGTCACCTCACGCAGCTGGTTTTTCTTTTTCTTCATGACATTATTTATTTTCTATCACTTGTATTTTCTGTAGTCTGGAAGATAAATCCAAGCCATGATGAGATTCATGGTCAGCATCAATATTTATTACATCACAAAGCACTTGAATTTGTTCCATCATTGAGTCTGATCACTGGGTAAAGCCTGTGACAGCCAGAACAGTAAAGATCTTTGAAATAATTCCAGGGCAGGATTTATAAAAGTATTTTCAACCTGAGTGCTTTCATTTTCTGTCAACTAAGAGGCAAAGTCAAGTAGGGAGCAGGGAAGATAGAGAGGCATAATGAAAATTCAAAGTTGAGTATACCTGGAATGGGAACTCTAGGTATAATAATGCAAAGGAAATACATGTGATTGTCTTCAAATATTTGAAGGACAGGCATAGTGATAAAGGAAGAGATGTATTTATGTCATCACTTTAGAGCAGTTTCTCAGAGCTGATCTCAGGAAGTCAACCTAGAAGTTTTTGAAATGCGTATTCTGGCTAGGCGTGGTGGTTCACACCTGTTATCCCAGCACTTTGGAAGGCTGAGGCGGGCAGTTCGCTTGAGTCTAGGTCTTCAAGACAAGCCTGGGAAACATGGCGAAACCCTCTCTGTACAAAAAACACCAAAAAATTAGCTGGGTGTGGTGGCAAGTACCTATGGTCCCAGCTACTCAGGAGGCTGAGGTGGGAGGATCACTAGAGCCTGGGAGGCAAAGGTTGCTGTGAGCGAAGATTTTGCATATTCTAGATATGTGTCTAAGAGAGCTATTCACAAATGGAATTAGCAGCATAGCCAAGTCTGATGAGTTCGCTGATGTTAAGAATATACTTAAGTGTAGTTCCACCTTGTTTTCATTCTCTCGTCTTTATAACTTCTATTCATTTGTTACTGTTCTAGTTCTCATCTCTAGAATGCCTACCATATTTGAAAACCACAATTTCAAAGTGAGATTTTTTAAATTTAGGAAATAAATGAGTAAAATTTGACTCAAAATGTCTTTTATGAAGGATAAACATGTAGAGGTTAAATAGAACAAGAATAAAGTTAGTTGTTTGAGAATAAACTCATATGAAATACATATTCCCTGTTTGCTGAGGAAATGTTTTGTTCCTGGCGAGATTCTTTGTAGAGTCCAGCCCTACAGGGTTCTGTGAGCCCCTCCCCGCTTGTGGTGAGACAAATTGTAGAAATAAAAGACACAAAACACAGAGCTAGAGAAAAGAGAGTTTGGGCCCAGGTTCCACTGCCATCCAAAGGGCAGAGTCCTGCAGTGGCCCCTTTTATTGAGTTGCAAATCTTGGGGAAGGGTAGGTAGGGTGTAGGTAGGGTGTGGCCTTGGTGGTCCACGACTGGGGGCAGGGTAAAATAGGGAGTGACAGTGATAGGGTCATGTACATCATGTGTCATACAAGACTCAGGTAGCTGAGATGAGGAAGGAGCATAATACATCAGCACTTTTCCATACTTAAGGAAGAACAAAGACATTAAGATTTATATTATTCTAAGATAAAAGAAAACAGGTGCAGAAGTGGAACAGGAGCTTGGCATGGAATGTGACCACTGAAGTACAGCATCACATAGAGACAGTTAAGCTCCTGGTTGTCTGCGAGCCTATCGACAGCGTCAGGCCTACCACAGAGACAGTTAAGCTCCTGGTTGTCTGCGAGCCTATCGACAGCGTCAGGCCTACCACAAGAGCTTGGAGAAGCGGAGTTTTCTCCTAACTCCTCCGAGGAAAGAGACGTCTCAGCTATTTTAGACGTCTCCTTTCCTAGCTGGCTAAACAGCAGGTGCTTTCCCAGCGCTGCTGCTCAGCTGGGGTGTCCTCCAGCAGCCCTTATGCGGGCATAACAGCTTAAAGCGTCTTGCTTAAAGGGTCATTCATTTCACAGTGTCGCCCCAGGTTCACACTTTAGCCTGAGAGACATTAGTAAAAGAATTAAGATGACCTGTGAATAACCAAGATCATATATGAATAATAACTACTATGGTTATATTTCCAGTTACTTTCTTCTTCATTATTTATATGGAAATAGGCTAAGGCTTCTGGCTCCTGCCTTGGCACTTACAGGATCTGCCCCGTACAATTCTTATATTGACTGGGCCGATTCTGATCACACCTAGGTAGGCCTGACAATTACTTTATCTTTGTATCAGTGTAATTTTCATAATTTCTCAGGAGCCGCATAACTTTGTCTAATATGGAGAGTATTGGTGAAAGATGAGTAAAGAGGAAGTGGACATGCAATAAATGTGTATGAATCCTAACAAAATAAATGCTAGAAAGTTCCTTTTTTTTTTCCATCCCAGCTCAGGGTTGAGATTTTTTTCATTGTATGCTGATGTTGGTAATGTAGATTTTTCACATAACTAGACTGAAATGGAAATAAAAGTTCTCTTTCTGACAAGTATAGATTGCATTTACTATTGAAAAGAACTGCAGATGTGTTATACTATACACAGACAATATAATGAAATATTGGTAATACATTAAAAATGTTTTTTCCTCTTCTGAAAATATTTTTAGTTCTGAGCCATCTGAAGATGAAGAGTCTCAAGGCCTTCCTACCACAGCATGTAGAAATGTTGATATTTCAGAATTGGAAGACCTTTCGGAATTGGAAGATCTTAAAGATGCTAAACTTCAGACTTTGAAGGAACTTTTTCCACAAAGAAGTGACAGTGATTTACTTAAGGTTATATTCTTTTATAGTAATTGGTTATTGTAGCTGTAATGATGGTAAAATCTTTCCTGCATCCAGCGCTATAGTTAGTAGTGAGTGGATAGTCATTTTTCTAAAGATATCTTATGTTTGAAGATATTAACTCTTAAATCTAAAGGACTTAAATGCCAGAAATTTGTGTATCAAAAGTCGTTACTTATTAATAGACAAGGTTATTCATTTGTAGGTAATGCAGTAATTAAAGCCTTAGTAGCAAACGTAGGTTGTTTTTTTGTGTTTGAGTGTTTCTAAAATGCATAACCTCCCTATTTTCACTATAAATACTCAGAAATGTTAGGAACCACCCCACAAAACTGTGACAAGGGTTTGCAGTGGCATTTAATGTGCTGGAGCCAGCAATGCTAAACACCCTACAGTACCACGAGCAGTCCTGCATAACTGAGGATCCTTAGTCCTCCAGTAGCACTCTTGCTGAGAAATAATACAGAAACAAAATAAATGGGTATGGTTGCACTGTAAAAGTCTGACGTATAGGTATCTCTAATTATAAGAGTAAGTAAAAATTGACCAATTAAGTTTTAAATAGAGAATAAATTTCTGAATATTAACAAACAGTCTATCCCTAGCTCTACCACTTACTAGTTAAATGATCTTAGGGGAATCATTTAATTGCAAGTCCTTTGTATTTTCACCTTTGTATGTATCATTGCTACTACCACTACCGGTTCTCCCCACAATGTGAGACTTAGGAGTTACCGTATCTGTGTGGACTAGGCAGGTAACTTTGAAGTGGCAGACACTAGTATACTGTAGAGTACATACTCTTTTTTAAACGAGGTAGTTGCTGTCTAGCTCCAGCAGGACATGGCCATGTGAGCTATCAGTGATAGCCTGTTTTTACTAGATAGTCACATTTTTCAAATAAAGCCATAAGGCTGGATTTTTATTGAGGGTTGGTCACCACTTTAACAGCTATATTCCTATGCCTAAAGATCACCCATTTAAAGTGTACAATTTGGTGGTTTGTACTATATTTACGAAATTATGCAATTGTCACTATAATCTCAGAACAGTCAGTCATACCAAAAGAAACCATATATCCATTAGCAGTCACTCTCCAATTTTGTCCCTCTCCCAGCCCCAGGCAACCACCAATCTACCTTTTTTTTGGGCCTATTATGGACATTTCATATAAATGAGATCAGATATGTCATATTTTGTGACTGGCAGAGATTCATCCCGGTTGCAGCATGTGCTTTGTTTCTCTTAATGCTAACTAATTTAGAGAAAGACAAAAATATATATACTGCTCAAGTCAAACAAATATGTCTGTGAACCATAGGTGGTTCTGTGCCTGTCAGTTTGAACTCTTAAGTGTAGATTACATTATTTGTATTCTATGTTATTTTTGACATGAATCCACTGGATTTTTTCCCCAAAAATCATTCTGATACTTTCTTACTATTAGCAAAATGAAACTTTAGGGATATCTTTAGTCTAAATTTTCTTAACACAGTGTTACTTGTCTGCTAATGTGTGTGTGTGTGTGTGTGTGTGTGTGTGTGTGTGTTTTATGGAAACAGAAATGTAGACAACAAGGGCTGAAGTATTTTAAAGCAGTAATAAGGAGAGAGCTTCCAATAGAACAAACATGGAGTATTAAAGTATTCCACAGAAAGGGCCGAATCTCAGTTTAAAAATACTTTGACTGATTGCCCATTTTTAGTGTAGTTCAAAGGGTTTTTTTCTTACAAAAATATCTTTCTCTAATTGTGTAATTTTATTGGAAAAATAGGATTAGTATGCATAATTTCCCCAAATGTTTCATTAATCAGTATCTGAAATTGTGGAATTTAGTGTATCACACACTCCAAAGCAGAGCACTCCTTGAAGTAATCTGTATTTCAAGTGATCTCCTTCATTTCAAGAGATTTAAAGGTAATGTTTATAAATTACTCAACAAAAGGTTTTAAACCTTTGCAAATGAATTCAAGAGGTTGTGAAATAGTTCTAGGCTCAGTAAGAATATGCTTTGGCTATTTTGAAAATGGAGAGGGGCCAATAGGATATATCTGAGCATCCAAGATTAGGAAAAATTAGTGTGGAAGAGAGCACTCTCATTTGATTTGAGGCTACTTGATTTAATACAAAAAGTAGCTTATTTAAAAGTAAGATCTTTTTAAAACAAGTAACTCATTTGAAATATGGGAAGCTGTAACAGGAGAAAAATAGGAGATTTTAGTTTCTTCTGAAATCTAAAATTACTGAACAGTATAAAAACAGTATATTGGAATGATGTTATACAAGTAATATGTGCATATGTTCTTGAAAAAATTGAAGCAATTCAGAAATACAGTAAAAATTAAGAGCTCTTATCCCATTTGTCTTGAGCAGTATTAGATTTTTTAAAAGAGTAAAATTGTGCTTTTTCCCCTAGAAATTCAAAAAAGAATGTAAATAGGTGTCCATCAGTCTCCTCTTTCCCTTTTGTCTCTCTGTCTGACACACACGTGCACACGCACAGAGTACCTGAACATGTTAAGTAGGAAGTTTTGTGTAAAACTTCGTAATTAAAATAGCAAAAACCTGGAATATACTGTATCTATGTGATTGTTTTAATTTTCCTTTATAGTAAGGATGAGTCAATCTAATAAATTTTAAAATATGCTTAAAGTTCAGACTTTTCACATAAAATAGATTTTCTGAAAATTTATCATGGGACTTAGTGAACTTAAATTATGACATACATACTTCCTACCATGTATATATTTAACATATTCGTTCTTAAATGTTTCAGTAACTGTGAAATAATTCTTAAAGAGCTGATTTAAAACATTTATCTTTTCTCATTCTGTTAGTTGATTGAATCAACAAGTACTATGGATGGAGCAATTGCTGCTGCCTTGCTGATGTTTGGTGATGCAGGTATGCCTGAATAAATTTTAAGCCATCTTGATTTATTGTTACATCATAACAGTACCTTCTCATTAATATTGCTCCACAGTTTACCAAATACCTTTATGAATTCTTATAAGAACCTATGAAGTATTAATAGTTTCAGTTTCTTTTAGATAAAGAAATTAAAGCTTAATGTTAAGTAACTTACCTGAGGCCATGCAACTATTTGGGAACCAAATTTCTAAGTTTTTTGGGTTTTTTCGCTAAAAAGGAAAGAAGTTTCTCACTGATAATTTTGCTGCTTTTCTGCAAATCAAATATCATAACAGTGACGTTTTATAGAGTATATTTTCTTTCTTTTTAAAGTATCATTTCTAATTGCATTGTGGTTTTGTTAAAGGTTTACAAATTTTAGTAAGTAGGAACATAGTGTCTTGTGGAAAGTCATAGCTGGTAATCAGCATTCCTTCATTTATTATTTTTATTTTTTTATTTTTTATTTTTTTATTTTGAGGGGAGGGGAATTCCTTCATTTAGTAAGTATTTTTTTCATGTTTCAGGAGCTTGGGATACAAAAATAAATGCCTTTGAATGAGCTTGCAACATAGAAGCATGTCCAGTGTTTTAATAAATGCTGTCTTGTTTTTTTTTTAACTTGCATATACCAAAAAAAGTAAAAATCATCTGACCATACCTAAAAAAGTATTTAAAGTAAATAGTGAAAGCAAACCCACACTTCATTAACCACCTTAAATTATAACTACCTTTTATATAATTCTCAACATTTTTCCTGCTTATATACACTGGTATACAACACAAATACATTAGGTTACAAAATGTAAATATATTGGTTTGCATCTTTTTTTTTTGAGATGGAGTTTCTCTCTTGTTGCCCAGGCTGGAGTGCAATGGTACGACCTCGGCTCACTGCAACCTCTTGTCTCCCAGGTTGAAGTGATTCTCCTGCCTCAGCCTCCCAAGTAGCTGGGATTACAGGCATGCGCTACCACACCTGGCTAATTTTGTATTCTTGGTAGAGATGGAGTTTCTCCATGTTGGTTAGGCTGGTCTCGAACTCATGACCTCAGGTGATCCGCCTGCATCAGTGCTGGGATTACAGGTGTGAGCCATCGCGCCCGGCCTCATTTGCATCTTTAAAAAATCATTTAATAATTTGTCATGGATAGCTTCATACTCCTCTTTGACTACCCACAGGATGAATTTATTAACTATTTCCCTATTAGCACTTATGTTTTCGTTATTTCATTATTATAGTACTAAAGTAAATGACCTTATACATAAATATAAAAAAGATTTATGTTACTTATGTAGGCTAAATTTCTAACTAGGATGCTAAAGCAAAGTGCACATTTTAAATTTTATTATCTACTTTCATCTCCTTTTGTTAAAGATTATGCCAGTTTATACTTTTATCAACAGTATTTTTGTGAATGCTCGTTTTTCTAAGTGGATTCTTTCTACTTTTAATTTTTTTGAGGTTTAAAGTATGTACAAAGTAGATAACAACATGTGTTCCCATGGATCCATCATTCTTCAACAATTATCCACCTCATTTTTCTTAAACTAAGGGGATTGTATTGCAGTAGTTTCTACGTAAGATTTTATTTTGTTGATGTGAAATATTTAAATCTCTAGTTTCCTCCAGTTTGAGCAAAGAGACAATATTTTGTGGGTGCTACCTACCTTTATGCTTTTATCAACAGTATGTTTGTGAATGGTCATTTTTGTAAGTGGGTTCTTTCTACTTTTAATTTTTTTGAGGTTTAAAATATGTGCAAAAATAGAAAACAACATGTGTTCCCATGGAGCCATCCATCATTCTTCTTCAACAATTATCTGCTTCATTTTTCTTCCACTAAGTGGATTATATTGGAGTAGATGCTACATAAGATTTTATTTTATCCATATGAAATATTTTAAATCTTGAATTTTCTCCAGTTTGAGCAAGGAGACAGTATTTTGTGGGTGCTACCTATACAGAATATCAAGATTCTTTTTTGTCTTCTACTTATTATTAATAGCTGTGTGACCTTGAGCAGTGTTGCCTAACTCTTCTTTTTCCTGTAGCAGTAAAATAGCATAATAGTGCCAAACTCAAAGGTGGTTGTGAAGAACTGATAAAGTTAATGTATATTTTTTATTATGGTGCCTGGTACATAGTGAGTGCATACTAAATGTTAGCAGCTATTTGTTTAAGGATCATCTGATGATAAGAAAAATGTTACAGGAGAATGTTAGCTGTGTCTTCCTCATTATTGCGTCCCTATTACTTATTTTATAAGCTTCTGAGCTAGGATTGTGCCACTGCACTCCAGCTTGGGTGACAGAGCAAGACTCTGTCTTTTTTTTTTTTTTTTTTTTAAAGAAAAAAGCTTCTGAAAATTGATAGGCTCAATGAACATTTGTTGAGCTGCAAAATAGCTTTGGAAGTTTTGCAGCTTTCCAATACATTCTTGCTCTCACATTATCTCATTGTCCATAAACATTCCATTAAAAACAGGTTGTGGAATTAGATACTACTGTGGAATTTATCTCATCTTTTTTTCTCTTGTGCAATTCATCTTATTCAACTTATTTATTTATTTAACAAATATTTTTTATGCTTCTTTTACTAGTAGCACAGGCTGTGCCTTAGGTACTGAGGTTGATGAAACAAAGTGGATGCAACCTCTGCGCTCAAAGAGTTTACAATCCTCATTAAATTTATTTAACTTCAGCTGAGTTTTTTCTTCTTATTGCATTGTATCTCAGATTATTTCATTTTTAAAAAAATGTTAAGTGGCAAATTACAAGGAAACAAAAAATCGGGATTTTCTTGTTTTTTAATTAAACTTCCATGCCGCATCATGGAATGGACAGAACAGTCTTAACAGACATCTTTATTTTTAGTGTAGTGTACTTTGAGGTAGTATATAGAATGACAGCTTTGTCTAACCTTGAAGATAAGGTTAATCTTCAATATACTATGGTATTAAGACAGGAAACTATTTTTGGCATTTTAGGACAACTTTCAACAGGACCTTTTTGAATACCTGTAAGTGATCTTTAACAGATCCACAAATTGTGACGTTTCACATTTTTTTTAACCACAAATTGCTGTCTTATAGACGGTGTCAGCCTGCATATTAAACACTATTCCTTTTGATGTTTGTTTATGTATATGTTCCTTTTGAAATGCTGATCCTTTTGAGAGTTTTTATTTATGAATATGAAATTACAGAAACAAAAAAATGTATATCCAAAGTTTTTAGTCGACTTCAGAAGGTAAGAGTACAAATTTATTGATGTTGTCAGGAGTCTTTCTAGCTGTTCTGTTGTGTTCTGTGTGTGTGTGTGTGTGTGTGTGTGTGTGTGTGTGTGTGTGTGTGTGTGAGTGACAGGGTCTCATTCTGTCACCCAGGCTGGAGTGTGGTGGTGCAGTCTCAGCTCACTACAACCTCTGCCTCCCAGGCTCAAGTGATCCTCCCGCCTCAGCCTTCCAAGTAGCTGGGACTATAGGCATGTACCACCATGCCCGGCTAATTGTTGTAGTAATAGTAGCAATGGAGTTTTGCCATATTGCCAAGACTGGTCTCGAACTCCTGAGCCCCAGCAATCTGCCACCTCAGCCTCCCAAAATGCTGGTGCTGGAATTACAGGAATGAGCCCCGCACCTGGCTTCTTTTCTTTTTAGGAAAGAATTCAGCATGTCTAGGTGATGTGGCAAAATTATCTGGTGTGAAGCTTTTCTTTTCAGACTTAAGATATTACATTTAGAATATTTTGGTTAGTATTTGTACTGACACGAATACTGCGCTTTGAAATGTTAATAACATTCCATTTTATTTTGTAATAGTCATGTTAATGAAATTTTTACGCTGACTTGCATGTATTTATTTCACTTGCATGGTTAGGGCTCTGATATAATTCTGAAATCTTAAACCTTTTTAATCTTAGCAGGTGCTTTCATAGTAGCACAGCAATATGTCTGACAAATTTGTTTCTGAAAGCAAAAATATTTAAGAAATAGGTAAATGTATACAAAATGTATACAGTTATACATAAGTATAGCATATGTAGCTCGTTTGTTTTCTTCCCGTCACAATATGCAGATTTCATGTTACTGCTGTACTGTGTGTTATATTCTCTTGCTTTTACATTAAGAGCATTTGTTGCTTAAGCCCTCTGTATCTCCATCTTTCTCATTTGTAAAATAAAAATGTTACCTACTTTGTAGATTTTTGTGGAAAGTAAATGAAACAATAGTTTATAAAAGACCTTGTGCAAAGCCTCGTACATAGTAGACACAAAAATTATTGGTGTCTGTGATGATATTAAGATAACTTACACTTGGTAGGGGTCAACTTTATTTCACTGCTCAACACTCAGCCACTGGGAAGAACTCCTCCCTCATAATGTTACTGTGTAGAATTACTCAGCAATTTAGAGATGTATATTTTTAGATTAAATAACATGATGGTTTATGAATATAGTATAATGATTTCTACTTCTGAAAGACTGCAAAGAATGTTTCCTTTTTTTCAATTCAGTCATGTAGAACAGCAAACACTGGCCTGATATCAAGAGAACTGTTATTCATTATAATACATTTTTGCCTTTGTTTTACATTAAATTGATTTTTTGCTATTGCTGTGCAAAGTTTGAGTATGCTGCTCTGCTTTAAAAGGTGGTGGGCCCAGGAAAAGAAAATTATCTTCTTCTTCAGAGCCATATGAGGAAGATGAATTTAATGATGATCAATCTATAAAAAAGACAAGACTGGATCATGTAAGTGTACATTTGAATTACAGTATCAAAATTGGCTGCTTAAGGATGGAATATGTTGAGTCTGTAGATATTACTAGACCTGAAAATCCACCTAAATGAATTCCTTTCTTTCACAACTAAGGGTATTTATGTCTACATCTAATTTGTGACTGTTTTTGCTTTTTAATTTATCTAGTATGCAGCCTGCTTAAGCACAGACTATTTTGTGTCTGTGGATATCAGATCTGAAAATTTGTCTATATGAATCATTCTTTTCTTTCACCAGAAAGCCAGAGAATTTATGCTTGCATATATTTTGTGACTGTCTTTGCTTTCTTTTAAATTTATCCAGTATTAATTGCTTATCTTCTGCCCTCTTCATTAAATTGGGTTCTCTGAACTGTGTGCGTGTTCATCTTCAAATTTCCCTTTTTTTATAAGGACAACAGTCAGATTAGGTCCCACTCTAATGACATCATTTTAACTTGAGTATTGCACTAATGACCCTGTCTCCAATAAGGTCACATTCTGAGGTACTGGCCATTAGGGCTTCAACATTTGAATTTGGAGGGGACATAATTAACTTACAACAGTGGTGTTTCCAGAACCAGTTGGATAGGGAAGGCAAATTCATACTTAGAGTAGATTATCTATTACTGTATCTTTCATGATGAATCATGGAAGTGTAGTCATCCTGCCACCAGACAGTTGACTGAATCTCCCAAGGAATGGTGCTCTAATGGGGACTCCTCCTTTGCCTCTCTTCCTTCCAGATTGAGCACTGACTATACCAATAGCCAGATTAATCTTGGTGTAGAAAGTCTTATCTTGTTGATCTGCAAGCGCAGACTCAAACCTAGTTGCCAGGGCCGTTTGTAAATGGGCCTATTGAGCAATGATTCAAGTGGCTATGGACTTAACTGGTGTTCACAAAACAGATCATCTTGTATGCCTGATGTTTAAAAATTGTCTCTGCGGTGTGTGCACCCTTGGCTGAACATTCACATGAACACCATTATCCTTGTATTCTATTCTCAGGATAACTTTTTGTTTTGTTTTGTTTTAAGACAGAGTCTTACTCCTGGGCCAGGCTGGAGTACAGTGGTGTGATCTTGGCTCACTGCAACCTCCATCTCCCGGGCTCAAGCAATTCTCATGCCTCAGCCTCTGAAGTAGCTGGGATTACATGTGTGCACCACCACACCCAGCTTTGTCATTTTCCTTTTTTTTCCTTTTGTAGAGACAAGCATGTTGGCCAGGCTGGTCTTGAGCTCCTGACCCCAAGTGATCCACCCACCTCAGCATCCCAAAGTGCTGAGGTTGCATAAGCCACCACGCCCAGCCGTCAGAATTTCTATTCTGAGATGTTCAACAACGTGCCTCTTCTCCAGACCTCCTGGTCACTAGTTTTTCAGTCTTGTTCTTCTGCTTAGTCTCTGTCCATGATATATTGCTGATCTCTACCTCTGGCCATCTCTTTGTTCACAAAATGGGCAACAAGATCTACTGCCCAAAGTTGTACACAGGGCTACTTTCTGAGATGGGTTTATATTATAAAAGTTGTTCACTTGGCTGGTTCTAACAATTATGCAAATCCTTTGTAAAGTCAGGCCAGTTCAGGCTGGGTGCAGTAGCTTACACCTATAATCCCAGCACCTTGGGAGGTTGAGGCAGGAGGATTGCTTGAGCCCAGGAGTTCAAGACCAGCCTAAGCAACATAGTGGGACTCCTGTCTCTGCAAAAAAAAAAAAAAAAAAAAAAAAAAAAATTTTTTTTTTTATTAAATTAGCTGGGCATGCTTACATGCAGCTGTAATCTCAACTACTCGGGAGATTGAGGAGGGTGGATTACTTGAGGCCAGAAGATCAAGGCTGCAATGAGCCGTAATTATGCCACTGCACTTCTGCCTGGGTGACACAGTGAGACCCGTCTCAAACGAAGTTTAAGGATTTCTTTCCTCTTTGTCAGGTCAGACAGAATTTTGTTGTTGTTGTTTTCGAGACAGTCTCACAGGCATTATCTAGGCTCACTGCAACCTCTGCCTCCCAGGTTCAAGTGATTCTCCTACCTCAGCCTCCCAGGTAGCTAGGATTACAGGTGTGCACCACCACACCCAGCTAATTTTTGTGTTTTTAGTAGAAACAGAGTTTCACCATGTTAGCCAGGCTGGTCTCAAACTCCTGACCCCAAGTGATCCACCCACCTCAGTCTCCCAAAGTGCTTGGATTACAAGCGTGAACCACTGTGCCCAGCCTATCAGGTCAAAAACATTCTGCTTTTATCAGGATTTATTATCAAGTCAATAACTGTTTCACAAAAATAAATCAGTTCTGTTTTCAAAATGTGAATCTATTCCAATGTCAATACATTAGAGAACAATTTGAGCGTAATCCAAAATTTGCATGTGTTTTTGTGCAGTTTTATCCATGAGAAATACCAGGTGATCATAGAAAGCTGTTTCCAGCTGAACCAAGCCACGTAGGAATACATAAAACACACACACACTTCCAGTATCTACTGGCTGTCTGTTTTTACCATGTATATTATCCTATTAGGTGGTGATGTGCTATTCTTTGACATTTGTGCTCTTTTCTATTTGAAAAAAGCACTCATTCAACATCTCAAACCTATCTAAGCATTCTAGTTCAAAAATGCTACACAGTGCATGCAGAGGGAATGTTTTGAGTGTTAAGGAGAAGCTTGAAACAGGAAAACATTTAGAAAGAAATAAGAATGTATGATAGATCCCAAGCAACAGATATCTTTGATGGTCCACATTATGGACCATAATGTGGACCATCCAAGATAATGCCAGAAAAATAAAAGTGTATATATGGCTGGACCAGGTTCAAATGCTGGAAAGTCAATAAGAACAAGGCATAAAGAAATAGAAAAAAAGGACAGATTGTCAAATACTTGGATTCAGGACCAAAGGTTGAAAAACTAAGGAACAATCTTTCTCATATAGATCTTTGTCATTATATACACAGACCTAGAATGGAAGTCACTGTACCCTGCATGAGTGGCTCCTTTTAGTGCTGATAGTGTTTGCTTTAATGGTTTCAAACAATGCTACAGTTTCCAAGCTTTTGGCTGTCAGACATAACCATTAGTGTAGATATGAGAGCTGCAAAAGAATTTTTCAGCAGTGATACAGAAGTAAATTGAAGGGAGCTGTGCATGTATTAAACTCTTGGTTTTGATTAAACAAATATCTGTTATGAACGCATGCCTTGAAATATCCAAATATGAAAGGCAGAAAATTGCTCTAGGATTCAAGACTCCTAGAGGTAACATAACTGTGATATTTGGCATCAGTGCCAAATGGAGATGTGAAACTGAAGCCAATAATATCAGTCACTAAACTGTGAACCTTTTAAAAGAAATTGTTAAAGTCAGCCTTTGAGATTCATGTCAAGTATAGCAAAAATGTATGGATGACTGCCCACATTTGCATTTATATTTTTACTTAGTCCTTCCCTGTTAAGGAGGATGAATGCCCCAAAACATTAAAACAACAACAACAACAACAAATTAAAAAATTCTTACAGTTTATCAGGTGCTCTCTCTACAAAAGCAGAATTCAATCAATCACATTCTTCCTTTTGCCTCCAAAACCACCTCTCTGATAATAGCCCCTTTTTAAAGATGTGATAGAAACGTTTATGGCTTACTATTTAAAGTGAACATTTAAGATGTTAATGCTGTTATCTGAGGCAGGGATCCAGAAGTGGTTATAGAAGGTTGGAAGAGGTTTAACATTGCAGTGTCATTGTTGAAGCCTGGAGTGATATAACAAGAGCGTTTGTATTATGTGTGGCAGAAAATTGTCTTTGACTTGATTCTTTATTTTGAAGAATTTGATCCTTCAGAGAAATTTTAAAAGTTTAAAACAAGTTGTGTTGATCTGAGAAAACAGTTTGGATCTGAAGCAGTCAAAAATGAGGATACTGAAAAGCTTCTAGGGTCCTATCCTGATGATCTAGCTGCAGAAAACATTCAGCACCTTGCCGCTGATGGCTGTATGGATACAGAAGATGATGGTGACAGTGATGATGCAAGTCAGAAGCCTATGTACGCTATGACAGTGTAATACAAGTGATCAGATGTTTTAAATGCTGTGAAAATAGTTGGACTGCCTTGAAGATAATGGCCTTACTGCTGAAGGTAGTAGAATAGGCTTGTATGGCAGCTGAATGAATTTGGAACTGTACAGGCAGCTTTAGTGTAAAAGGAGGAGGCTGGCAATGCAACAGAAATTTTATTCTTTATGTTTTAAGTCACTACTGCAGACATAACAAGGACAATGAGCTACAACCTTCTGTATCTGGCATTACAAATTTCCATTCATTTTCAGATAACCTGTTTTCTACCACTTCACAGTAACTCATAAGCTGTAACCCTTCCAATGTCCACAAGCAAACTTCAGCTCATATTTATTGTAGTATTTATATATTAACTATCTAGTGTGTGTAAAATTATGGTATCATTTTTATTACATTACTTTCTCTTTTTATGTGTTACTGATGTTTTTTGACATTGTATCTCTAACGCAGTTTTTTTCCTAAGGCTATGATTTTTACTTCAACAATTTTGCATAGTGCGGAAATTTTTGGAAATGCATATGTCACAGCAGATTCTGGTCAATAGAAGAGGACATGATGACCTTTCTTTAAAACTCTCTGCAATGATTTTCCCACTGGGGCTTGCCAGAGACTTCATATGATATCCTTACCTATGACAGATTCTTTGAGAATCATTGCATCTGCTGGTCATGAAACCCAAGTGACAGAGTACGTTGTATTGCACTCTGGACCTGGTACAAAGCCCTCTCTTAACCTGGGCCCCATTCATAACCAACAATCTTTTTTTTTTTTTTTTTTTTTGAGTTGTTAATTGCCCAGCCTGAAGTGCAATGGCATGATCTCGGCTCTCCGCAACCTCAGCCTCCCGGGTTCAAGCGATTCTCCTGCCTCAGCCTCCCGAGTAGCTGAGATCACAGTAGCCTGCCACCACACCCAGCTAGTTTTTTGTATTTTTAGTAGAGACAGGGTTTCGGTGTGTTGGCCAGGCTGGTCTCAAACTCCTGACCTTGTGATCTGCCCACCTTGGCCTCCCAAAGTGTTGGGTTTGCAGGCGTGAGCCACCACGCCCAGCCATAACTGACAATCTTAAGAGGTATTTTATAAAATGAATAAAAGCATTACACACCCTAATGAAATATATCTTGCCTCCAGTGTGCAAAGAGCTCCCTATGTCCAAACAGTCTAAAGAGGCAGGTAGGTGCACCCTTTCTTTTCTTAAGAGTGGAGTTTCTAACATGCTTCAGACTACACTCCCATAAAAGTGGTGGTCCTCTGAATGAGGATGGTTATTACCTCACCCTGCTATGTAGCATGTACATATCTGACTAGTACCATTCAAAATACTTACTACCTGTTAAGTCCAGTCAATGTGAGATCTTCAGTATAGTGGATCAAGTGATACTCTCTGGACAATGCAGAACCACCTAAGTCTGTGAGTATTGTATTATAAGAGAGAACCAGGACAGTTAATGTAACTCTGAAGACTGAGGGTGTATCGTTAAACCTGCCAAAGTAAAAATGGATTGCTTCTGTTTGACCTAATTGGGAAAGGGGGAAAAGCAAGTGCTTGATTAATAATTGCATAGCCGTATTGATTTGCTCCAGCAAAAATACCACATCCTGTCACACAGCTGTAGTTGGAGTTTGATTGTTTATGATACTCTTAAATAATTCTGCAAGACTCATCCACCTTTTGAATAGGCAAAGGAGGCATCTTACATTGGGATGGGATGGTGGTATCATATCTGCAGTTCCTTTAGGACTGTAATAATTGCTTATTAGTATTGTTTTGATTGAGAGGGACAATTCTAGGAACTTGGATTTGGTGTTTCCTATAATAGTAGCCCATGCATCATGGGTCTGGGAACTAATGTAATATGGGATTTCTGCCAGTGCCAAATATGTCTGTTCCAACTATGATTCTGGAGATGGAAACATAAGCACTGGGTTGAATCATAACCCTTGGGCTTGCTGAGATAGATGTGGGCCCAAACTTTGTCAGCTAGCTTTTGTAAAGTGTCCATGTAGCCTCCTGGACCACGTGAGTATATTCAGTCAATCGGGGATTAGCAGAGCTAGAAGTGTGGGACTCAAGAGCAAACAGCACATGATAGGCACACCATCTACTAAATATTGTGCTATCATATATTTGATTCCCAAGAGCTATTTACTGTTTTCCAAATATTTTGTCTATTTTTTTATTAAGGTGAAATTCACATAGCATAAAATTAATCATTTTAGAGTGAACTATTTAATGCCATTTAGTACATTCACAATGTTGTATACCATCATTCCTGTCTAGTTCCAAACACTGTCATCACCTCATAATAGCATGCTATACCCATCAAGCAGTTTCTCCCAATTCCCTCCTCCCACTAACCCCTGGCAATCCTCAATCTGCCTTCTGTCTCTGGATTTACCTATTCTGAATATTTTATATAAGTGGAATTATGTAATATGTAACCTTTTATGTCTAGCCTCTTTTTAATTTCAGAAGAATGTGTTTGACTTTTTTTTTTTTCAACTTTTATGTTAGAATCGGCATTTATGTGTAATGTTTTTACAAGGGTATATTGCGTGATGTTGAAGTTTGAAGTATGGATGAATCTGTCACCCAGATAGTAAGCATTTTCCTCAACCCTTCCCCAACATCCTCCCTGCACCCTCTTATGTTCCCCAGTGTCTGTTCTCATTTTTATGGGCATGTGAACCCAATGTTTAGCTTCAATTTATACATGATAAATGTGGTATTTGATTTTCTGACTTCACGTTAGCTTGCTTAGGATAATGGTTTCCAACTACATCCATATTGCTGTGAAGGACGTGATTTTGTTCTTTTTTATTTGCCTCTTACTTAGCATAATGCTTTCAAATATACTACAGTGGTTCATTCACGTTGTAGTATGTATCAGTACTTCATTCTTTTTATGACTTAGTAATATTCCATTATATGTGTTTACCACAGTTTATTTATCTGTTTGTCCATTGATGCACATTTGATATATTAAAAAATGAACAACTGAAGTTTACGAAACACTTTGTAGTGAAAAAGCAGTGGTTTAGAGTTAGACACTTGGATCTGTTCCCTCCTCAGCTGGTTGTTGGCCATCTGTGAGCTTTAAAATACTGTACTTGGAATTTCAGTGTGCCTGGGCTATAAAGATGGCAGTATGAATTTCTGAGGATTTTGAAATTTTCTCCAGATGTGTTTCACCAATGTATTTTATTATTTCCCTCCTCAAAATCCTGTTGCTTCTGAAAAAAGACTAACCTTAGGCTTCATGCCATGTTAGCTCTGGTTTAATTCTTCATCCTTACAGCCTATCCACATTCTCTGCACTTTAGCCCAAGTGGACCACTTACTAACTTATTATTATGAAACACTAACTTACTATTATGCAGTTTTCTTCTTTAGTCCAGATATCCATAGCATTTTACTGGTCTCTGTTTTGTGAAACTTTATTTTACTCCATTGTGCAGAGGAGGTATCAGAATTTAGTTGTTTCTATCTAAGGCATTGAAAGACAAAAGTAGCAATTTAGTTGTTGGATAATAAAGGAGGTTGAAGAACTAGAAGACTGTATTTTTCTCCATCTTTTTTGTATAGCATGTGGTACAGTTCTAAGCAGAGTAGATAAATGCTTTTTGATTGACTAGAATTTTTCCTATGCATTAACACAGGAGTCTTTTTGCTTAAATACGGACTTTAACCAGTTTGTTCAAGTGAAGTTAAGTGACAGAGGGGAAGGAAAAGTGAGACTACGTGTAGCCACAATTCTCATATTAATCTATTTGGTTTGTGTATTATTGAGTTACACTTAAATTCCTTTTATCATTGTTTCAGTTTTATGTTGTGATTGAGCAATTAATATTTAAGCCATTCTCTGAATCAAGAGAGAAGTGAAAGTAAACTCTTTACAGAATTTGAGATTTACAGGTGGGTATAATAGTGAACATAAATGAGATATTTGTAGCCTTTTAAAGTTTACCATTGTCTTAGAGAAGACATCAGTATACTTGATTATATTGAGTTAATTTGAGGATCATTCTAGTTGTTTAACAGATTTATCTCATTTTAAGCACTGAGAATAAAGTTTGAGTTTTTGGGTATGCAATCAGGGTCTTTCAGTGATCTTAAGTCAGCAATAGTTTTTATCCTTAAGGACATAAATTTGTCAATGTTCACAGAAACAAAAAAACATTTTGGATTCTTCTGATTGTGGTAATTTTCCGATCAAGTCAAAATACAAATATAATTGCGTTAAGACCATTGTTATTGATATCTCTTAAATTGGTTCTTTTTTTCTCCCCATTAGGGAGAGGAATCAAATGAGTCTGCAGAATCTAGCAGTAATTGGGAAAAGCAGGAAAGTATTGTATTGAAATTGCAAAAGGAATTTCCCAATTTTGATAAACAGGTGAGTAGTCATGTATGAAAATTTAATCAGTGTATAATAAGTGTTTTTATCACAAAATAGTGTTAGAGTTCAACCATAAAAAAGCTTAGAGTGAGTTTTGCGTTCTTCTAATTAAATGTTCTCCTTTTATCAATGTTATGAAGTATTTTCATACTGTTTAATTATTTACGTTGTTTATTTAACTTGTTTACTCATTACAGTATCTGTCTATGCTGTATCCCTAAGTCATTTTAAAAAAACCATAATAAAAATTGTGAACTCATTTATAAAATGTAAGTCATCTAGAAAGTCATCTGTAACCCTGCCCCCATCAAGTAACTGCTTAGTTTTTTTCATGCTCTCATCCTTGAAATTTCTTATAAGAATTTAAAAAATACTGCATTTCAGTGTCTTACTAGTTCATCAGCTTTCTTCTACTTCCCAAATAGTAAGAATATTTTCAGTCTTCAAAGACTCATGCCACGCATGTTGTTGCTAAAAGAGCCTCTGTTTAATCCCATGATTATATATAGAAGCAGCACTTATTTGTTTAACATTTAGAGTACATTTATATTTGCCTTGATTTATTTGAGTGTATGCTCACTTAGTACATCTACTAAATTCTGATGAGCTGAATGCAAAATCTTGCTGTCGTACTGGTTCTTCACCTATGTTGAAACTTAAACCAGCTGCATATTGAAATTTCATTTTTAATTGAGCAAACATTTCTTGATCTTCTAGTGTTCACAGTACTTCATAGTGAGAGTTAGAAATGCAAAAAAAAAATGTCAGGTTTTCTTTCCTTTGAAGACTATTGTATATTTGTGGAGGTGAAATTACACAGAAAGCATGTATAAAGCAGCATAAAAACAAGTGCAAAGTAATCAGATATGAATTCTCTGTTTTCAGGTGATTAACTTACTTTTAAAGAGCATAGACCTTTTCCGCAAGTTGCTAATTTGAGATTTTTAACAAAAAGATAAATGACTTATTTCTAGGAACTAAGAGAAGTACTCAAGGAACATGAATGGATGTACACAGAAGCTTTAGAATCTCTGAAAGTGTTTGCAGAAGACCAAGGTAATTATTCTGTACTGCAGAAACTACATAATTCTCATTATATGCTGCATTTTAGTATAGAAGAAAATGGTATAAGAAAACCTATTAGCTGTTAATCAGAGGATGGGATTGCAAAAGGTACTGGAAGTAATGATGTAAAAACATTCTAACAGCCAATTTCTAAATATCTTGACCTGCCTGTTCTTTATCATAGTATAAAGCAATAAATATCTTTTTCTATTTGTTCAGTCTTTTTTGATAGTTAAGGCTACTTTTAAACTGCCATGTTTTCTTGAGTGTAAAAGAAACTTTTTTAACAACTGTCAGGATGGATCTTGTGATTGGTGATATCATGTCATTACTATAATGTAGATGTCTTAGCCTATACTTGCACAGATTTTAAAAGCACTAGCATCAGAAACTTAAGGGTATCATAGGCTTGAACCCATTTTGGAACACTCTTAATTCTAGGATCCAAATGATAGAGGAGACCTGGTAAGGAAGAGTTGAGTCATACATGTTTAGTAACGTACCTAAGGAAGAATCAAGTAGACTAGCCCTTCATAATTGCAAAGCCAGCTGTAAAAGCCCAGCATGGTAGCTTTAGGTGTTTTGGATTTGATTTTTTTAAATAAATTGTTTTAAAAGAAAGGCTATACTACCAATACTCTTGATGGCACAGAAAATGATATTCTGTGGCAAAACGAAAGCTACCAAATCTGAGTTTGAAAAATGGGTGAGAAAGCCATGTTACGAATGTGAAAAAATTTAAGGAATACTTTAGCCAATTTATTTTGCTTATTTTTTTTTTATAAATGCACAAAAATAAAGATATGAATCTGTGTAAGTCTAATAGCTTTCTGAGTAAGTAAAACATTCTGAATAAAGTATTGTAGATTAATTGGTGCATGTTTTCTCACTGGTACATAAAATAATGGTGTACCTTCATTCACAGGCATCTTAGAATTCTGTAAACTGATAGATTGGTCAGTGATAAAGGAATGTGGCTTTTTGATTATACTGTATTTGAATAATTTTTTAAGTAACGAGGAAACTTAGAATACTGAAGATAGTGTTGGAAAATTATGGATAGTTGAAACATACACACTTTTCATTAGTAAGCTTTATAGTAGGGTAAGCATCATTTTTGCTATATTCTTCAGCATTGGTCTAGTGAGTGGGGCTGCTAGGAATATCTGGGACATGATACAGATATGCAGCTGCCATTTACGTTCTCAGGACCTTTGTCAGAAAATAGAAATCTACATTTAATTCATTTCAAAAACAAGTTACCACCTGCTTTTGAAATTTATTTTTAACCTCAAGTACTACTCCAGTATTTCTTTTTAAAGTGTATCAAGATTTAACAATAAATTGTGGTTGAATTCTTCTGTATTCAAAAGAAATAGATGAATGTTTTAAGTTTTTATTTGAAGTCTACCTTTATATTTAATTTATGTATTTGTAATTTAGTTTCTGTTTTTGTCTTTTGTATACAGATATGCAATATGCATCACAAAGTGAGGTTCCAAATGGAAAAGAAGTTTCTTCAAGAAGTCAAAATTATCCTAAAAATCCAACTAAAACAAAACTAAAACAGAAATTTTCAATGAAAGCACAAAATGGCTTTAACAAGAAACGTAAAAAAAATGTATTTAATCCAAAGAGAGTTGTTGAAGACTCTGAATATGATTCAGGTTCTGATGTCGGTAGTTCACTAGATGAGGACTATAGTAGTGGAGAAGAAGTGATGGAGGATGGCTATAAAGGTAAAATTCTTCACTTCCTTCAAGATGCTTCAATTGGTGAACTTACTTTGATTCCTCAGTGTTCTCAGAAAAAGGCTCAGAAGATAACAGAACTCCGGCCCTTTAATAATTGGGAAGCTCTGGTAAGGCTTTATTCTTTTTTTCCCCCTGTATGTGTGTGTGTATTTAATTCACAGTACCGGTTATAGTCAAGTTGTCTTTAGCCCAGGGAAGCATAGATGGGTGGCCTTATCCTGTGTAAAGTCAAACATTACTTTCATTGTAAGCCAATAGTATTTCAAATAGTGTCATATGACCTAATTTTGAATGAATTAAGGGGTGATTTTCCTGAAAAAACCCAAGCTGATTGGCTGAGAGTACTGTCACTCATTCTTTTGCATAGAAACTTGGTTCATTTCACTGCAGAAGAAGAAATTAGAGCTTACATTTAGGAAGGAGTTGTTTGCTAGCCTGTTCTGATCTGTTACTGCTGAGACACCATGCAGAAAGCAAGAATGTGGCAGAAATTTTACTACAACTACTTGAAGAGCAATAGCAACGGCCAGGGGAGCTCCATGATTCAAAATGCCAGCCTAAGTATTTTATGCTTCACCACAAAAGAAGCAATTGTTTATTTTCTTTTTTCTTCTAAAAGTGACAGCTCAATCTCTAACATGTTTTTCTTGGTTAAACAATGTGGCCATTTTATGGAGTGTAGCTGGCTGCAGCGTTTTTAATTGGAAAGATAGAAAAATTTCTGGAAGCCTAGAATTCAAGCGTTAGGTGAAGGGAAGGCATAAGCACTGGTAAGTACACTTTGCATGATTATTTTCTGGAATTTGATTTTCTGTAAACAGGTTTTATCCAGAATATCTGCATTTTGAGTTTTATGAATGCCAACAGTCATCAAATCTTATTCATACAGATAAATATAAGAACTTTTAAATTTTGCTTCAACTCTTATGTGGGCTTTTACAGCAGGAATTGTATATAGGCCCTGTTATAAAAGCAGTATGGATAATTTTTAACAGCTTTAAAAGATGCAGTGACCCTTGATGCTTTATAAAATTTTTTAGGAAGTTTTATTCCCTAAGTTAGGGAGCATAGTTGCTTTTGTGATTAATTTTATACTTGCAGCAAATCTAAATGAGCATTAAATACCTTGATAAGTGTCTTGAAGTGGCGGTAGTGGAGAGTCCCTGAACAGTGGTTATAAATGCATTTTTTAATTAAAATATTTGAAAAATACAGAAACAACATTAATAATGTTCCATAGCTTTAAAAAATAATAATAAAACCATTCGTTTTGCCTGAAGCCTTTGCTTTTCCAGAGAACATCTGTCAAAGCAGGCCCTTTCAAAACTTGTTTGGCTTTGCCTGAGTGATTTATTTGTTAAAGTATTTGCTGAAGGGCTTTCTTGTTCTTCTTTTCTTCCTATTTTTCTTTCTTTTAATCTTTAATGGTCTCCTATGTTATTGCAGAGTTGGGTTGCTCAGGCTTGTTGGGATTCTAATTTAATAAGATATGCAATTATCTGCACTAGTTTGTGTAGGCACTGTAACTACTTGCCCAAATGTCTTATAGTAAAAGTGTATTATACAGTTTTACCAGAGGTATATGTGCCAGATGTTTTTAAAAAATATTCAGCAACTTAACATGTAGAAAGCATATCTCTCCTACTAATTAATCAGAAGAGTTTAAATTAGTCTTGACATGAATTAGGAGATTAGGCATTACTTACTTAAACCTCCTAACATCTTGCCCCTTTCTAAAAGTTGAACATAAAGACTGTATTGTTTGTTCTAACCATCCATCCAAATATGAAATATTTTATGTAACAGTCTAAAGGTATCTGAAAAGTAAACTTTCTACTTGAGTTCAGTGAATACAATGCTTTGCTGTCCTTAGCAAAGTAGGTGAATGAGCTTTTCCAAATTTATATTGTAAATTAGCAAGTAAATATATATATGCTTTCAATTTTAATTTGCTTAGAACTTTGAGCTTCTGCTTTAAAAACCTTTAGAATTTTAAATGTGACTTAGAGAGTACTTTTTTTTTTTTTTTAGCTAAAACCCTACCCTAGAGCAGTTTTAGTATCTTAATAAAATTATCAAAACAAAAGTCAACATTAGGCATATTTTGGTTAAAAGCTATATAATTTGCTGCTTCCCTGTTAATCAGTGAGGATAATGTACCTCTAAACAACTTCAAAAGGAAACAAAAGCCAAAAAAGATTATTTTGTTTTGATAGCTACCAAATTTAGAAATTTCTGTGAGAATTAGTTGAAGTTTTAATTTTATTGCTCAGTCATATTTTAATGAAAATTACAAGGTATTAAATATATTAAGAACAGCCTGCTAATGAATAGTTCTTTCTTGAAATTATTTAGTCTTAAGAATTGGGGAATTTCTATTTATGAACTGTAAAATTCACAAATATTTCAGCAAAAAATGCATACTTGAGACCATGAATAAAATACATATATACAATAATACTTTTTATTAAAAGTGAGGTTTCTTTAACATTGGTAATTATTAAATGATTAAATATAATCATTAGTATTTTATGGTCTTATAAAAGTAATTTAAATGTGAAACTTATATCAGTTGTGCCTTTTAAAACAACATTTGAAAAGTTGTAGATCATTGTTTTCTAGGTAGTGGACATATAATGTAATATAAGTGTAATAGATGTGATGTATAAGTAAGTATAATATACTTATATCACCTACTTGGTAATCTAATTATAGTAATTTTAAATCTAGAGTTTACTACTATTCTATATTATTATGACTTATTTGTCAGATAATTACACTTTTTGAAACTAAAATACTCTTGAGATATTTTAGTGACCCGCATCTTACAGGAGGAAAATTTGATTTTTTTTTTTTAAGTACATTACCTAAGAGGATATTTATGCTTGCAGCTTTACAATCATTTTTTTTTTGAGTCAAAATTTAAATATTGTTTTTAAATTTTTCTTCATAATTTGTTCCATTTTACTTCTAGTTTTTGTGCATAATAGTAATGTAGGTGCCCATTGTGAGAAAACCTCATTATTAAATCAAGTAGGCTTCAGAAATATAGCAAGCCAAAAATGCCATTAGTTTAAAAACTTGTACTGTTATTGTGGTAAAATTAGAATTTTTATTGCCAAATTTCACACATTTGATGCCATCATTTCACCAGCCACTTACTGGATTTTTGTCTAGCCTTGCACACAGTAGGGTAGGAGATATTAGTATGTCTGTGAAAAATCTTACTATGTTGCATCTTTGTATGTTAATCAGAGTAGTAATGTTTTTATGCTGACCAATGCAACATGCATCAGTAACTCAACCTGAAAACTTTCATATATGCATCTACTTTGTTAACATTTAGATCAGTGTAGATCTGGTTTTTCTTGGCTGTTAAGCACTCAGATTTAGTCCAGGTCAAACACTATGTTCCTCGTTGTGTTACTCTCATCTGCTAGACTGCTGATTTTCTTTTTTGTTTTTTGTTGTTGGGTTGTTTGTTTTTTGTTTTTTGTTTTTGAGGCAGAATTTCGCTCTTGTCACTTAGACTGGTGTGCAGTGGTGAAATCTTGGCTCACTGCAACCTCCGCCTCCCAGGTTCAAGCGATTCTCCTGCTTCAGCCTTCCTGGTAGCTGGGATTACAGGCTCCTGCCACCACACCCTGCTAATATTTGTATTTTTAGTGGGGACGGAGTTTCAACATGTTTGTTGGGCTGAGCTGGAACTGCTGACCTCGGGTGATCCACCTGCCTCAGCCTCCCAAAGTGCTGGGATTACAGGCTTGTGCCATTGCACCCGGCTTTTTGCTTTAATTGGTGATTTTTGTAAAATGCCTGCCTAAATTGGCCACTTAAAGCATCATAATCATATTTCTTCCTTCTGGATAAGGTGGCATCAGTGAATTTATTCATAAGATTACTGTATTCAGGGTTTGTTTTAATTTGTATAAGTTTGGTAAGTTTGTATTCAAAAAATTACAAGTGCATTTTGAGTACTTTGTAGGTGCTACCAGGTATTTATAATAATGAATAAGCCTAGGACTCTGTCCTCAGGGCTACCTTTTGGCAAGTGGGGATTAATAATTTGAAAATTAAATCTGCTTTTAAACAGTTTCCCCTGTCCTATGGAAATTCAAAAATATTTGTACAGTAAGAGTGACACACTGTGGCAAGAGAGGGATACTTCAGTTGTTGACTGTTTTTGAAAGAAAAAAGTCCTTTGATAACTTGAGTTTTTAATGAAAAGATCACAATCAGGGCCATATTGATCAGGTTTTTTTTTTCATGTAATTTATTCAGCAAGTAGCAGTTACCTTTTTTACTTTCTTCCTCCTGAAAAAAGAGATTTATCATTTTTTGAAAATGATTCATTTTATCTAAGATTGAAGCAGTATCTGCAGAAATGTAAAGTTTATCCCAAATTCTACCAAAGAAACCCACCGTTTCAGTTGTTTTGAGCATTATCTCTTTATGTATACATTTGTATACTTCATACCATGTAAACAGGATCATCTTTTTTTGTGCTTTTCAATAACTTCAGATTTACTAATAGATCCTGCATTTATCTGGTACTTTGTATTTCTTAGATCCTTTTTGGGGGGAAGTTAAGTAACTTACAGGATTGTGAAGTGATTTTTGTGTTCATAAAACTGTAGCATGGCGGCAGTAGAGTGTTGTTACACCTTTCCTTAAATGAGAGCCCCTCTTTCCTTCTCCACAAATTAATGAAGATATTAACTATTGAGTTTCTTCCTTCCTTTCTTTTTTTTTTTTTGAGACGGAGTTTCACTCATGTTGCCCAGGCTGGAGTGCAATGGCTCGATCTCGGCCCACCTCAACCTCCGCCTCCCAGGTTCAAGCAATTTTCTTGCCTCAGCTTCCCGAGTAGCGGGACTACAGGTGCGCGCCACCGCGCCCAGCTAATTTTTCTATTTTTAGTAGAGGTGGGGTTTCACCATGTTGACTGGGATGGTCTCAAACTCCTGACCTCGTGATCCACCCACCTCGGCCTCCCAAAGTGCTGGGATTACAGCCACCACACCTGGCCAACTATTGAGTTTCTTTACTTTTTGTTAATGTTTTTACTTTTATTATTTACACATGTACTTAAGATTCACAAATAATTCTGTAGGCTTGTCCCTGCACCCCCAAGAAAATCCATATCCACCCTTTTCCCCAGCCTGTTGCCCATGCTGCAGATAACTTATTTTATGGCTTTTGTCTGATTGTTCTTATCACTTCCATATCTTTAGGTAATATAATACACTTTTTTTTTTGTCATTTTTAGGTCGTATCTATCAACTTAATATTATAGACAATAGAATTTAGCTCTCGCTGTCTCTCACTTCACATGCCCATTTTCTATTCCCCAGTTCTATTAATATATGTTAATGATATGGTAATTTTGAAGATTATTTTTAGTGTCTGCATTGTTATAACTATGCAAATACCTTTCACAGATGAACCATGTAGTATACTACGTGATTATTTTTTGTTTTTTTCTCATCATTTTTCTAGTTATTATTTGTCTCGGTTTTTCTGTTTGCTTATTTTTCTATGTACTTGTCATTACGTCGACTTTAAAGTCTTTTCCAGTTGCCTAAATTTCCTGTCAGGTTCTTTGTTCTTTTTTTTCTTTTTGAGACAGAGTCTCGCTCTGTCACCCAGGCTGGAGTGCAGTGACACGATCTCAGCTCACTGCCATCTCCGCCTCCCAGATTCAAGCAATTCTCCTGCCTCAGCCTCCCAAGTAATTGGAATTACAGACATCCACCCCTACACTCAGCTAATTTTTGTGTTTTTAGTAAAGACAGGGTTTTGCCATGTTGGCTGGGCTGGGCTTGAACTCCTGACCTCAGTTGATCCGCCCACCTCGGCCTCCCAGAGTGCTGGGATTACTGGCATGAGCCACAGCACCCGGGCCCATCAGATTTTAGACACCTCTGGTAATCTTTCAGTTTCATCTTAGAAAAATCTATTCGGGAATTTTATCACCTGCTTCAATTTGGACTATTTACACTGTAGGCCAGCTTATCAACCATGGCCTTAGGATTTCATTTTCCTGACATCATGGAGAATCCTTTTGTCTCTCTCATTTTGAGTCTCTTGTTTCTGAATTCAGTGCATGTCACTTTTTTTTATTCCAGTGGTTTTGTAAGTGCATACTAGGTGGTAGATGAATGAATAATGTAGCGAAGCTAGATGGCCTGATTTTGAATCTCTTGTCTGTCGTTTCTGAGAGCTTACATATCTGTAAGCAAACATCTGTAAGTGGGGTATAATTATGATACCTACCTATGGGAGGAAAGTCTAAAAATTAAAGTAAATGCCATCAGCTTTCTGGGTCTTTAAAAACATTATCTGCAGATATTCACAATAATTTGCACCGCAAGTGTTGTATATATTATTAATAAAATGCGAAGAAAGTGTTGTTTTCTGTTGGTCCGATATATAGGTTCTAGCTGTACTGAATCAAACTTTTTAAAATGAAACATTCTTCTCTTTTTTAAACCACCATGCCCACCCCATAGCTTTTTAAATCAGATTTATGGCTGGACACATGGGCACATTACCTACAATATGTTAAGACTAACTGTTTTAGCCTTCTTGTGATGGTTTGATAAAGCTCAGTCCATTGGGTTGTGAGCAGTGGTATGTTACGACTTTTGGAAAGTGTTGTTTCTTCTTGCCAGAAGGGTCAATATGATGGTGAATATTGAGGTTATTGAAAGCAACAGAATATTAAATTTTGAAACCAACATGCCAAATCTGAATCCGTTCCTCAGGTTTTTATTTACATCAGAGAAAAATAACCTTCTTTTATTTAAACCCGTGATAGTGTGTGTTTACTGTCACAGCTGAATCTAATCATAGTAAATTCATTCAATTAAACTCTTTTTCGCTTTGAAAAATTGTCTACTGGTGTTTTACATTCATGGGTAGTGGATTGTTATTAGGTAGATCTAAATTCTAAATCAGCAACAGTCATTTAGATCATCTCTAAAGTTGGTTTACTTGTGTGAGAGGGGAGAGGTAGGGAGTGTCAGGGAATCCTAAGGAGTTCTGAAATTTCTGCTTCAAAATAACCAAAAAGTGAAGTTCAGTTAAAAATCTCATAACCAGCCCTCAACTGTTAAAGCATCCTGAAGTAAGAATGACCTTGCACTCCCCTTCGCTGCCTCCGCCATTTTGTTATTACAAGACATTTAAACACAGTGTTAGAATAATATAATGAACCCCCGTGTGTTTTGTCCGTACTCTTGTTCACTTCCTTTCATCATATTATTTTGAAGCACATCTCAGACGTCATTTAAGATTTTAAATGTGTACCCCTGAAGAAACCATAACATTCTCATATCTAATAAATATCAGTAATTTCTTAATATCAAAATATTTAGAGTTCAAATTTCCAGTTATCTCAAAAATACCATAGTATTTGTTCATTTGTTTTATAGTTTGTTAGTTTGAATTGGGATCCAAATAAGGTCCACTTACTGAGATTGCTTGATAGGTCTTTTAACTCTTTTAATCTGCAGGTTCCTTATCCCCCTCTCTCTAACCCCACCCCTTCTCTTTTTCCAGTATTTTTGGCAAGGAAACTGGATCATTTGTTCTATATTTCCCGTGTCTAAACTTTTCTGATTATACCTCCCCAGTGTAGTTTAACATGTTTCACTGTCCTAGTACTTTCTGTAAAATGATAATTAGAAGATTAAATGCTCCCACCAATACTCTTACATAATTTGTGATGTGTTCTTTCATCAGAAGACAGAAATATCTGATTGTTAACTTTTTGTGACATTAGCAGCTGTTGATGCTACATATCTAGATTCATAATTCATTAGCCAATGCAAAATTAATTTTTATTTTTTTTTATTTTGAGGCAGAGTCTCTGTCAGGCTGGAATGCAGTGGCATGATTTTGGCTCACTGCAACCCCCACCTCTTGGGTTCAAGAAATTTTTGTGTCTCAGCCTCCCAAGTCGCTGGGATTACAGGCGTGCGCCACCATTCCTGATTAATTTTTGTTATTTTAATAGAGATGGGGTTTCGCTGTGTTTGTCTCAAACTCCTTGGGTCTCAGGTAATCCACCCACCTCAGCCTCCCGAAGTGCTGGGATTATAGGCGTGAGCCACCACGCTGGCCTGCAAAATTAATATTTTAATACTGTTATTGCTTCTTTAGGAACTATCTATAAAAGAACTTCCTTAAAACCTCTCTAAATGTTGCTGTTCATATACAAAATTCAGGATGTTTATTCTTTAATTTTCCAGCTCTCAAAATAATTATTAGTCACCCTCACCTTTTAACCCTTTCTTGTGGCGTCCAAATGTCCATAATTAATTTTTGCTCTTTAAAAATAAGTAAAAGGAAGAAAATTTTTTTAATAAAAACATCAAACTTAAATGTGTAAATTGGGACAACTTAGTGAATTTGTGATTTATGTCTGCTGTAATTTTTTTATATTTTAGGAAGTTTCAGCTATAAGGGAAATTTTGTATTTCTGAAAGCTGTTAAGAGGCAAAAATATTAATAGTACCATATTCTTTTTTGATGGAAAAGAATTGAACCCTGTAATTGCTTTATAAAGATTCAGTATGCTTCAGCTTCACTTTGAATATATTCACTTTGTATAATCTAACATTTGTTTTCTTAATATTGGTTATGTGACTTACATGTTAGGAATCTTCACAGTGCACATTTTACTTTTTTATCTGTTTCTCAGAAAATATTGACAGTTATTTGTCACTAAACTCACTATGCTTAGGCTTTAACCTTCAATAATACAGTAATATCTTTAGATTTCTACTGAATTATGGATATGTTATTAAATGAGTATTTACCTCTCCGTGTGCTTCTGGCACACATCTTCAAAGCATAACTATTGTGAATAAAATTATACATTTATAACCACTGTGAATAGTTATATATTTAATTACTCAAAACTGTCCATGAGAAATACTATAGAAATAGTTATTTACCATGTTGTGTGTTTTATATAAATTCATTAAAATCGGTGAAAGATTAGGTAAGTTTGTTTGTTTGATTGTTGTTTGTGTTTGTTTTTGAGACAAGATCTCACTCTATCACCCAGGCTGAAGTGCAGTGGCACAGTCTTGGCCCACTGCAACCTCTGATTCTTAGGCTCAAGCCATCATCCCACCTCAGCCTACTGAGTAGCTGAGACCACAGGCACATGCCACCGCACCCAGCTAATTTTTTTGTATTTTTGATAGAGACTGAGTTCTGCCATGTTGCCCAGGCTGGTTCTAAAATCCTGGGCTCAAACAATCTTCCCACCTTCGCCTCCCAATATGCTGGGATAATAGGTGTGAGCCACTGCACCCGGCCAGTTTGTTGTTTTTTTGACTGTTAAAACTTTACACTTTTTGTTTTCAAAATTATTTTTTCCTTGGCTTCTTGCTCTTTCAGTCTATTTTACACACTTTTAAGTGTTGATGTTCTTCAAGGTTTTATTCTCAGTCTTCTAATCTTCAATTTCATGTGCTTTTCCTTAGGTAATCTCATCAGTATTTCTGATTTTGATGGCCACCTGTGTGACATCTTTTTCTCGAGCGAGCGTATATCTCTAAGATATAGATCTGTTTATTTAACTAACCACTGACTTTTTCTCCAGAATTTGGTAGCTACCCCAAATTTAATATATCCAGAAGCAGAATTCCCTCACCATCCTGGTAAATTTTAATCTCAACAGATGGTACTACTAATCAGTTATATTGAAGCCAGAATTCTGGGAGTCAGGCTTAACTCTTTTCACTCATCTGCCCACACTTAATGGATTCTACCTCTGAAGATCGTTAATCTATCAGTTTCTCCGTGTCCAACACAGGCCACTATTGTCTCTCAACTCATAGCCTTCTTAATAGTTGTTTGCTCTCAAGCCTTCTTCACAGTGCTTTCATAGAATTCTTTCTAAGCAGGAACTCTCTATCTTTTCACTTTCTGGCCTAAACCTTTCAATAGCTTTTTAATGCCCATAAGTTCATTGTAGAACTCATCAAAATGATTCATACCCTTACTGCCTTCCTGTTCAGACTTGTCCATTGCTTCTCTAGGTTCTGATATTTGAATTTATCTTTGCATTAAAACAGTTCTTTTATTATTTCTGGCCTTCTTACTCTGTAAGGAATTCCTAGGTCTTAGATTTTATTAGTCTTTTTGTGATGAGTGCCCATGAACTTTTGCTCTTTCCCTTGTTTATACCAGAGGGTTACCCTTGAAATTGTTACTTGTGTTTCCCAGTGATCATAGACCACAAGGACAGGGGCTGTGTCTATCTCTCAGATACTTCACCAGTTAGAGTAATTTCTGTTAAGAAATAAGAACATAATAAATGGTAGTTGGTTACAGAAAGAAAAGTTTATTTTGAACTTTTAAGCTTTTAAATTATTTAGAGAGGTTCTAGTTAGTGAAAAGATCATGGACTTTTTCTCTTACCCAGCTTTGTGACTGTTTGAAATTGAACTTTAGTATTTTCATCTAGATTTGGTAGACTAGTCTTGTAATTGTTATGAGGATTAAATGAATTACTGAATGAGAAGTATCCAGCACATAAATGGCACATAATGTATGTTCATTCCTTATTTTCTGGTTAATTTGTTTTGTTTCTCTCACATGTACGTATATTACACACACGTACTACAACCAGCATGAGATTGGATTTTTGGCCTATAATTTTTGGTTGCATTTTAAAATAAAAGTATTTTAGCTAAAAGTTCTAATAGAACCTCCTTAAGACAGTGATTCTTATCTATACTGCTGCTTATGCATAGAGCTTTCCCTTGAAAAGCACAAAGTAGGAGGAGTGGGAGATCCCATTGTGATTATGAATATGGTTCCTGTGAAAGATGTAGTGTGCAAATAAACAGTATTTTATTTACAGTGCCATTTTTGAAGTTCTAAGAATAGATTCGATATTTTGTATCTTGCCAAGTTTTTCTAGGATAAATATGGAAAATGTATATTGTTATAAACTGTATTTTATTAAATTATCTTAGCATATCCCGAAAGTACTTAATTACTGTTGCATGAGCTTTTCACTGAACTTAGAAATACTGTGATCATAGTGATTAGCTTTGTTAATGTGATTCTTGTTGTAACTTGGAAAAATACGCTAAATAGGATAACATGAATAAAACTCATGTGGTGTTTTCCTAATACATGGTTTTATTTTAGTTTTCTAAATTCAGTTCTGGCTTATGGGATTTTCAGTTTTGCACCAAATATTTCAAATAACTTTTGGGCTTTCTCATCTTCACTAAAAATATTTTTTGTCATGTTCTTTAGAATATATTTTTTTCAGCTATCTAACTAAAAATTTCTAGTTCTGATACAGCTTTTACATATGGAGTATTCAGTGCCTCCTTTTGAAAAATAAATACAACTATATTTTGAAAGAGAAGTTCTGTGAGTTTTCAGAGAGAACCATTTATAGTGTTATGTTGAAATTGTTTTTTTTTAAAAACCTTAGCTAATTATTAAATTGGTCAGAGTTAACTTTTGATTCATGTAATATCTTTCCACGTGGTAGTCTCTATTTAGAAGTAAAACATCAAGTGACAAATAATTGGAGTTTTGAAAACTTGAGGGGCTACACTTTGATGATAGATGAGGAAAAATATGTTTTAAGAAGATTAATCTTAATATGTAATAGTCATAGGAAAAGACAAATGGAGATGGAGATAACAGATTAGATTTGCAGTGACTACATTTGATACTATTACCTTTGGTATTAGGGAAAAGTGAATTTAAGATTTTGAAATGTTTTTAAAAATTTGATGGGAGATAGTAACAATTGCTTGTTAATGTTTCTCCTATAAGAGAATAGCTGCCAGGGTCAAAGTAACAAGTTTGGGATTATGCATTTTTTGAAGTAAGATACATTTTATTTTAACATAATGAGTTTGATGTATGACAGTAGAATATAAAAGAGAAACATGTGGCAATTCAATTATAAACGTGAACAGTCAGATTCTCTAGTAGTTGATTACAAGCTGTTTAAGTAAAAGTTTAAATTAGCCAACCTGTTTTCCTCATAAAAATACCAGGATTGCCTTTCTCTTTCCTACATCTGAACTATTCAATTATTTTTCTTTTTGTGCCATAGTTCACAAAGATGTCCAAAACTAATGGCTTATCAGAAGATTTGATATGGCATTGTAAAACACTGATCCAAGAAAGAGATGTAGTTATAAGGCTTATGAACAAATGTGAAGACATTTCAAATAAATTGACCAAACAAGTTACCATGCTTACTGGAAATGGAGGTGGATGGAACATTGAACAACCTTCCATTCTAAACCAAAGGTAATCTTTGTTGAATATATTTATTCATATTTTATCGCAATTGTATAAAATATCTGAATTTGTTTCTGTATCATGCATAGAAAGCCATATGGCACCTAATGGTGGGAGAGAACCCCCAGGTATTCTGTAATGGCATATAAGTGGACTGTGAACTGTTTTCATTGATTTCCCCCACCCCCAAGTAGGATATTTTATTCTGTCATATCATTATAAATTAAAGGGGGGGACAGTATGATACTATATGACCATATCTTTTTTGCCTGATGACAGAGAATTGTTTATATAATCACGGAAACTGAAAAAGTGGTTTTAGCTACTCCTGTGCATAGATTTGATGTCCTAAAAAAATACCGGCTGCTTAATTGCATCAGTGTAAAAATTCCTTTCCTAGCTCCTTTTCTTTTTAATCATAAATAAAATGAAAGATATCCCATACTGTGATGAAATGTTTTAAATGCTTTGATAAAGCCAGCTTTTAAAATCTCCTTTTGGAGTAGAAATACATCAGAAAGGGAAAGGACAGATAAGTTTGATTAAATAGATCATATAAGTATACTTATCTCCCCAATTTACTACTTTGAGTAAAATACCTTACCAGAATTCATGCAAAAAAACAAACACAGAAATATTGTCCAGTGGCCAGTACATATTAAAGTGGTTTTTGTAATTGTGATCACCCACATTTTGCATGTTGTTGGTGGATTGGGGTGGGGGAAATTGTTTTGACTTCCTTTAAAAGTTTGTATATTTTTAAGTAGTTTGGAGACGCAAAACTGTTCAGAATACTTTTTTTAAAAAAATAATATAAAACTGTTAATAGTATGATATTATTTATAGTGGCAAAACCATGGAAACAAATGGAGTTCCTAAGATAGGGAATAATTGTACTGAATTATGGTATATCCATACTTTGCAATGTTATGCAACTTTAAAATGAGTTACATCTGTTCAAAATATTTCTGATAGGTTAAGATTAGCAGTAGGATCTCATTAAAATTAATTGCCTTAGTTGCTGATTTTATTTACTTCTGATATTTTTCTAAGTTAATGATCAAAGCATATTCGCTGATCATTGGTTAATAATTTAAAATCAAGGTATGGAAAAAAAAAACATGATTACTGGCCTTTAATAGTAAGCTACAATCTTTTCTGTGCCCTTCTAGGGTGCTATGGGATGGTGTAGGGAAACGTGATGCAGTTCCCACAAAGAAGCTCTTTTCTCTGTTGCATAGAAAGAACTATATCAGCAAATTCATCTCCTAAAAGTGTAGTTGGAGCTGCTGCTTCTTGTTCTCCAGCATTGGATATGGGGAGTTCTTCACTCTACAAGACTTACCCAGTTGAGTCTACTTTATCATAATTTGGATTTTTAAAAATCAAGTGCTTTATTGCATCACTTAAAAATTTTCTCTCTCAAAACCACATTCACCAAGTCCTGTTATTTGTAAATAGTTTGATCAGGTAATAAACTGTCCTTTCCATTAGACTGAGGATTTTTAAAATAAAATATTTAATAGATGAGAAAAATAGTTGTTGTTGCTGTTTTTTTTTTTTTTTAAGTGCTTGTTGGATCTTATCCAAAGTACAACTTCTAAAACCTGTATAGATCGTCTCTTTAGAGTTTATTTAAGTGCACTTTTAGGGGGTAGAATTTGTTGTCTTGATTTTTGTTCTTCAGCCAAGGTGAGAGTTGCATAAGCAATTTTTACTTGGTGTACTGGCCAGGCATTGTGGGTACTTGGTTTATAGACATTTAAAGTTGTTTCCTTGCTTTAGTAAAGGAGTGATTAGCACAGAGGAAAAGATTAGATTATCCTGATGAATAACCTATCATGCTTACATGTTTCTCTAAACAGAACAAATTCTTTATAACAAAGATTACTTTGTTAAAAACTATTGCAAGTGTATGTGAATTGTAGCAGAAGACAGTTTGCCTTTTAGAAATACAGATATTCCAGAATTCCTTGTGAAAAATGAAATCTTTATAGGGAAAAGTTAAAGTTTTCATATGTACTTCAAAACCATTACATCCATAATCTTTATTTTAAAATGTCAAAATTTAAATTGCTTAAAATATAATACAATGAGGGAAGAGAAAAAAATAACTTAGTATTTCTCCTGTTTTATTCTTATTGTATATGTAGCCATCTCTGAAGCTTTAGTTAATTAATCTATAATTTATCAGCCTTAAACTGAAAAGATTTCTCACATGTTCAAAATACAGTATATTTAATCATGTGTGTCTTGCCTTTTGAGCTAAATCTGCCAAGGTTCTTCTGATCTTGTTCATCCTGAACTTGACGGATGTTTCTTACACAGGAACTCTGAGACCATTTGACAGTGATACAAATGCAAAGTAACACTGCAGATGTGGTTTCACTAACTCAAAAGTAGTATGTAAATGTTTTAGTTTGAACATTTCTGTCAGTACAAACTAATATCGTGGTAGTATTTGCAGCAGCCATGTCACACTTACGGGACATAAACTTTTGATCAGACAGCATCCCTAATCTGTTTTCTATGAACTGCTTTAAACAGGTCTCTCTAGCCCTGTAGTTCTGTATTTTAAACTCAACTTTAGCACATTGTATGCACCCCTGGTGTTTCTATTTTATGCCTTTCTCACCTTTAAAAATAATTTTGAAGCTAGTTTCTCTGGCAGATTTAAACCCAATTGAATTTTCAGACTGTGAAGAAATCATGGTAACTCTGGAAGGAGTTGTTTGTTTTTCCTAATGAAACAAGTAACTTCAAAATAGCCTGTTGACTCATTTTATTTCATAATCTCAGAAAATCTCTAAATTGATTTTTTTCCTTAGTGAGAGAGAAGAAAATGTTTAGTTCAGAGATAGTTTGGTACTCTGTTGAGAAGAAAACACTTATTCAGAAGACCTGAGCAAATCCCTGTGTTCTTAACAGTAAATTGGTGGTTCAGATTTATATTCAGTCATGAAACTTTTAGAAAACTGTAAAGTGTCAAAATAAATGGGAAGTATGATTATATAGCATCTAAATATTAGAACCACTAGAAAAGAATATAGGTACCCTGTTTTTAAATGTTGTTATAATAAACGGGTTCAGAGTCTTTATCAAAATTGCATTTTCTTTGATCCTTTCATGCTGAGAAAGGATCTATAATTGGTAGCAGTTTGGTGTTAGTAAGTGACCAAGCTACTTGTAATTTAGACAAATCTAACAACAGCAAGCATATACACATTAATACTTTATGTTTTTATAACAAATACTTCAGTATAATAAAACCTTGTCATGTCATGATCAAAACACCTTACCAGAATTTCTTTGTGATTATGAATAAAGCAGTTTAATTTAAATTTTTAGAAATCTGTGTAGTAGTTTTCAAATTTCCTCATCAATTTTTAAAATGTGTTGTTATAATGAGTATTTTGACAGTTAAATAGACTTTCTTCTCAACATGTGTTGGTGATGAAGAATTTCAGTAATTTTTATTTATTAAGAATATCTCTTGGTTATTTGTGATAGATTGTATGTTAGGATGCCATGTGAGCCCTTGGCTGCATTTATAAGTGATGTGTGCTTACCTTATCAAGTTTCATTAGTCATAAATTGTGAGCCTTATGTGCACAGGATGACTAAAGCATTGGGAAGGGTGCATAAAAATAATGGAGAACTCAGTGTTGACCATAGGATGGGTGGGTCAGGAAGAGAGAATTTTTTCATTTCTAATATTTAGTGGTTAAGTGCTGAGCTCTGGATCACACGTGGATTGGATACTGGCACTACCATTGCAGATACAGATTTGGTTACCTACATGACCTTGGGCAAGTTACTTAACTTCTGTGAGCCCCAGTGAACTTCTCATCTATAAAATACAGATAATTAATATTTCCTATTTTTAATATGGATTAAATGAAATATTGTATATGAAGCCCATAGCATAGAGCCTGAAAAATGGTAAATATTCCAGTATTAGCCTTTACTGTCACCGTTATAGTAGAAAGAATTGTTTTGGATCTGGAATTTAAAATATCTGTGATAACATGTTTTATTATTATTTTTATAGTAGTAGCATAGACATACTGACGAGGAAAGCAAAGACAGACATTTTTTAAAATTCAGCAAAAGAATTGTAAAGACAATTGTAAAGACCTTAGAAATGCTGCTTTTTCTCCTACTTATACTTTTAAGTGTATTAAATGAGAAATGTTTTATAAGTTGCATACGCCAAACATAGATTCTGATTTAAGATAGACATCATTCAGCTACATGTTCTTCAATCAGTTCTTATTGTGTCTTGATTTCAGAGTTTGATCCTTTAACAATGTATTACACTATAGCTATGTCCAGACCCTTCCCTGTGTGCAAACAGGATATATGCAAGAGGAAATTAAGGGGATAGGATAAAAGCTGGAGAATAGGAGGCATGGCCTTGTCCTGTGTTTTCACATTAATGCAAGGTGTTCTAGTGAATGTGAGAATAGGCTTTGGAGTGAGATTGACATCCTGAATTAAAATCTTAGCTTTAACACTTTGTAGCTATGCAACCTCAGGCAAATTAAGTTTTTTTATCTGTTAAAATGATGATAGTAGCTACTTTATGGGACTTGTAGAGGGTTAAATGAGGTGATGTTTGAAAAATGGTATCTGTGCCTACATATAATAGATGTTCAATAAATGATAACTGTTAATAGTTTTTAACCATTTGAACTACTGTTTTCATTCCTTTTTTTTTTTTTTTTTTTTTTTTTTTTGGTAATTTAGACAGGGTCTGGCTCTGTCACCCATGCTGGAGTGCAATGGCACGATCTCAGCTCATTTTAACTTCTGCCTCTCAGGCTCAAGTGATCCTTCCACCTCAGACTCCTAATTAGCTGGGACTACAAGCTTATGCCACCATGCCCAGCTAATTTTTTTGTATTTTTGGTAGAGATAGCATTTTGTCATGTTGCTCAGGCTGGTCTCGAACTCTTGAGCTCAAGCAGTCCGCCCACCACGGCATCGCAAAGTGCTGGGATTACAGGCATGAGCCACTGTTTTCATTTCTTATAACTTTCCCATTTTACCTTCTAAACAACTCATTCTCAGGGATTAGTCTGTTCATGTGTTTCCAAATTAAATAAGGTTTTTGACACTTGGATGCTACTTTCTACATAGACATAATTTTGCTAAACAGGTGCTATGTACATTTGTACATAGTACACATCATACCTACATGTGTGCTCCAGAATTACACATACCACTGATATTGGAGTGATTGGCACACATTCAGAAAGTGTTTATTAAACCTACTTTCAAAGTAGCAAATTATGTGTGTGGTTTCTTTGTCCAAATACTTTTAAGTTCTTTAATATGCTAAAAATCAAATCAATACAATTCAATTTTCTATTATAAATACTAGCTTAGTGATCTGTTCTACTTAATACTCTGATTATTTATGGAATTAATTTAGAGGTACTATATTATGACCAAATATGGAAATTCTTGATTCTTATTGCCAGAAGTAAGAATAGAGAATAAAGTTTGGGAAGATCTAAAAAATAACTTATGTCTTGGGTTCATTTTTTTAAGTAGGTGTATATAGCATCTAACAATTAGTTAAAAGGTAAGGTTAGACCTAGTCATTATAGTTTTTATGTGCATTGTAATAACTAATAGAAAACTAATAGAAATATAAATGTATAATATTTGGTAACTCTCTCTTTACCAGTTTGTCACTCAAGCCCTATCAGAAGGTTGGTTTGAATTGGCTGGCATTGGTACATAAACATGGACTTAATGGAATTTTGGCAGATGAAATGGTAAGTGTACTTTATTTGTAGGATTTGTAATTCACAGTGTCATTAAAAGGTATTCTTGCTGTCATTGAAAACATGAAATTTTACTTGCTATTTTAGTTAACTGCTGCCACCTCATTATCTGATATTTTATCTCACCTTTGTTTTTGATAGAGTTAGTTCTATCCTCCTCACTCCTCTCCAAGATGAAGATAGATTTGTCTTTCTGATTATCAAATTAGTAAATACATGTTACAAACATAAAAATACAAATTAAAAAATCAAAATCAAAGTTACCTATAATTCCACCACTTAAACAAGAACTAGTGTGGCATCTTCTTTTCTATATACTATCTTCTGCAGATATTGTGTGTGTATGTACATGTGGACATACATACATCTATGTAATATATGTGCTTTTTCTACAACTGACTTTAAAATTTTAACTTAGATCCCTGTCTTTGTCAGTGAATAAATCCACATATGTGTCAGCAGCATCATTTCAGCTATTTTATTTTTATTAGATGTCTCTCTGGGTCTCTGTTTTTCCCAAATCACATTTGCTTAAAGCTAAGCTCAGGAAGTTTGTTACAGCTAGTAGTCCAGGTGTTGTCATGTGGAAACTTGACCTTAATCTAACATCTCCATTCCTCCAGCTATAGTTTTTTAAAGTACATATTAAAAATGAGTCATGTTTAGCAAAGAAAATGTTACACTGTGCATTGGATTCCTAAAATAAAAATTAACAAAGTAATCATACTTGTTCTCTTAATTAGCTTCTAGGAAAGTAATCTTTAGTATTGTAAGATATGTTCTCACATATACTTCATACTGCCATTAAAACAAAGATACTGTTTATCTAATAGAAAAGTGAATAATATACATAGGATTTCAAGATACTTATAGAAACAGAATTGCAGCATTTCATTAGTGTGACTGCACTTGGGAATCAGTCCTGGGTTTGGGGTCTCCCAACTTTACTGTTGAGGAGCTATCTGATCCTTGCCAGTTGACCTAATCTCTCAAAACTAATAATAAAATGTAGATAATTTCAATCTCATAAGATTGCATTTGCTAGCAAATGAGGTGTATATCATGTGAAACTACTTTTTTTGTTGTTGTTGTTGTTGAGGAGACAGTCTTACTCTGTCACCTAGGCTGGAGTGAAGTAGCACAATCTCTCCTCACTGTAACCTCTGCCTCATGGGTTCAAGCGATTCTCCTGCCTCAGCCTCCTAAGTAGCTGGGACTACAGGCACCCACTGCCGCACCCAGCTAATTTTTGTATTTTTAGTAGAGGTGGGATTTCACCATGTTGCCCCAGGCTGGTCTCAAACTCCTGACCTCAGGTGATCCACCCACCTCAGCCTCCCAAAGTGCTGGGTGTGAGCCATGAAACTATTTCTGTAACCTGTAAAGCACAACACAATATTTATAAAGTTGTTGGCTTAGTCATCTAGCATTGCCATAACAAAATACTACAGACTCAGTTGTTCTTCACAATTCTGGACAGTCTAAGATCAAGGTATTGGTAGATTGGATTTCTCCTGAGTCCTCAATTTAGCTTGCAGACAGCCACTTTCTTGCTCTGTCCTTATGTGGCCTTTTCTGTGTATGTACACAAGCCAGGTATTTCTTCTCACAAGGACAGTCATATTGGGTTCAGGCCCCACATTTATGAATTCATTTAGCTTTAATTTCCTCCTGAAAATCCCTATCTCTAAATACAATGATATTGAGGGTTATGACTTCAACATATGTATTGTCTGTGGGGAGGAGGTAGACACAATTCAATCCACAACAGTTGGGTGGCATTTACTTCCCCTGAGGAACTATATCTCCTCAGTAGCTTTTTAAGACCATTTTTATGTGGTGTCTAATTTAGTTGCAGTAAAATGTACAAATGTACAACTTAATGACTTTTTATGTACATGTATACACATGTGACTACTACCCAGAGCACCTTTTCCATCATCCCAGAAAGTTTCTCATGCTTTTTTCTAGTCATTGCTTCTACCACTGTTCTCATACCTATTGTCATGGGTTTTTTTCTGGTTACACAGTATTTGTAGTTTACTGTATACTATTTGTTTTTGGTTCATTTGGTGAATATAATGTTATTGAGATCCATCCATGTTCTTACATGTATTAGTAGTATTGCTATGTGGTATGGCAGTCCATGGTATAAATACACTGCAATTTGTTGATCTTCTGTTGGATATGGATATTTAAGTTTCCCTCCCTCCTCCCTCCCTTCTTTCCTTCCTTCTTATAAATTAACTGTAACCAACCAGAAAAAGAATCTTAATCCTTCCTGCAAAATCTTTATGAATCTACATTCTCTAGAATTAAGGAGCTTCTGTGGTTCTGGATCTATTATATATCAGGTAACTCTGAGCTTTGCTTGCCAGAGGTCAGTCCTCTTCTGAGATTCTACTAAGAATTCAGACCCACACGTCAGCCAGGGACCTATCTGCTCAGAAGAGGTGGAGCCATACTGTGCAGGGCAGCAGGACAGCAGTGGGCCGTCCTCTTCAGTGGGCATGGTCCTTCCCATGCCCATGCACTGGCCCCCCAGTGCTCCCCTCCCCACCTTGCTCCCCATAGTGAGGTCTCAGATACAAAAGGGTGAGTCTAACGTTGGTGCATGGGGTGGCGGATCCACCTTAGAAGGCCCACACTCCACATGGGAGGCATTCAGTTAAAAGTGCCCACATTCAGAGAAGCACACAGCTTTGGCTTCACACCAGGTATTTATATTTAGAGCCTCTCAGACCAGAAGCTGCTTACCAGTCAGGCACATCCTTATCTCAAGCAATATTATCTAATAACGGTTGATGCTCCGCCTTGGTCAGATTTCAAGATGAACAGAACTGGAAAGTCATTAAAATTTGTCCTTTCAGAAGGATAAGTGGCTTCCTGAACTTAAAACTTAAAACACTGTAAAAACTTCAGAACTTTTCATTATAATTTTCCGTTTAGGGGAAAGGAAGTTATCTGAGTGCATTCCAGCTGCTATAACAAAATGCCTTAAACTGGGTAGCTTATAGACAACAGAGTTTATTTCTCACAGTTCCAGAGGCTGGGAATACAAGTTCAAGGTGCCATCAGATGCGGTGTCCAGTGAAGGACCACTTTCCCATAGGTGGCGGCGTCTTGCTAAATCCTCACTTTGTGGAAAGGGCAAGCTGGCTTCTTGGGGTGTCTTTTCTAAGGACATTAATGACAGACTAATGAGGGCTTTGCCTTCGTGACCTAATGACCTCCCAGAAGGCCCCACTTCCTATTAGCGTCACCTTGATTACAATTTCAATGTGTGAATTTTAGCAGTGCACAAACATTCAGCGCATAGCAGAAATGGTGATAAAAAAAAAAAAAGTTCTGAAATGGCAAATTGACTTCATCTCATCTGATACTTCCAGGATGCAAGGCTAGAGTGCTGTGTTGTGACAGAGTTGAAGATTGATTTAAATGTCAATTAACCAGGTGTGCTCTGGGGAGAGTAGACAGTGCGGTTGCCTGCAGAATGTACTGATCTTCCTTTTCATGGTGTAGCATGCTTCAGGGTATATTTATGGACTGAAACTTTCAAGATCAGAGAACAGCTGTTCTCAGTTACCTATGTTGCCCTAACATTGGATCTTCTTTCTAGTTCTGCTGTAGATTCTTTTTTGTTGTTGTTTTTTTATTTTTTGTTGTTGTTTGAGACAGTTTCACTTTGTCATCCAGGCTGGAATGCAGTGGTGTGATCTCAGCTCACTGCAACCTCTGCCTCCCAGGTTCAAGCAATTCTTGTGCCTCAGTCTCCTGAGTAGCCAGGATGACAGGCACATACCATCATGCCCAGCTAAGTTTTTGTTATTAGTAGAGATGGAGTTTCGCCATGTTGGCCAAGCTGGTCTTGAATTCCTGACCTCAAGTGATCTACCCTAAAGTGGTAGATTACAGGTGTGAGCCGCTGCACACAGCCAGATTCTTAGATAGAAGTAGAAGGCTGCATTTCTGCATCCTGGAGGAGGAAGCAGGTGGATCCCAGGGAATACTACATGAACAACAGCTGACCCTCACCTGTGTAGGTTCTGGCTGCATAGGTCTTGTAGAGGGTGCTTGGAACCCCTTCCTTTGTGTTAAGTTTCAGGTTCTTCTTCAGGGGCCACGACCTTCCTTTTTCTGTGAAGGGGAAATGCATCAGTGGCAAACAGAGTCCATCCCTGGGCCACCTTCTCTCTGTTGGTCAGGTTGCCCAGAGCCCTGTGTTGATTGAAATCTGCAGGTTTAATCCAGACTGACTCAAAAATGCTGTCATCAGTGTGTGATGTCTGCTCTGGGAAGAGGAGAGTCTTGGATGTCATGTATTGACCTTCTTTATTTTATTACTTTATTGTGTTGGGCACCCAGGAAGTTATCATTCAGAGCCCAAATCCTAATGGCCTGAAGAAATGTGTCCTCCAGTTATGGTCTCATCTAAGGCCCATTGTTCCTCTCACATCAGGAGCTTCCAGGACTAGTTTTAGTTGCTTGCTACAGTTTCATTGTCCCCTCCAAAATTCATGTTGAGATTTATTTGCCATTGTGACTATTTTAACAGGTGAGACCTTGGACAGGTGACTAGATCATGAGAGCTTTGCTTTCATAAATGGATTAATGCCGTTATCATGGGAGTGGGCTCTTGATAAAAAGAGGAAGTTCTACCCCATTCCCTGTCTGTCTCTTGCACTCATTTGCCCTTTCACTATGGGGTGATGCAGCATGAAAGCCCTTGCCAGATGCCAACACCAGGCTCTTGGACTTTGTGGCCTTCAGAACTGTGAAAAACATATTTTTTTCTTTGTAAGTTACCCAGTCTTCGATATTCTGCTATAGTAGCAGAAAACAGACTAAGACACTGTTTAAATTGGTTTGTTTTGCACATTTCCTATTTCTGAGGTCTCCAGAGTTCCTTCTCTTTCAGAATAGGATGGATATACTGTGTGGAGGAGGAGCACTGCTAGGCAGGAGGAGAAGAACCAGTGATCTTGTTAGTGTGCCCAGCATCTCTCTGCTCAATAAGGCAAATGTAGGTGTTCATTAGAAATGATTGCCAGAGCCTACAGTCCTTCATAATGTTCCAGGTCCTGATGATGTGGACAGTAGCAAGAGATTGAGCCAGCCCCTGCCTGTACCCTTTTCCAGGGGCCCTTTGAGCCCTTTCAATAAAGAATTTGTTTCTTTACGGAAAGCATAAAGAGTAGTTCAAGAAGAGGCACACAGAACCAAGCATGTGCAGTTTCTAAAGTGAAACACTTTGCAAGGAATGTCTTACCTGGCAGGTGCCCTGATGTCCTCTGTGCACATCCTCCCCCAGCCTCATGTGTCTGGCGCAGCACTGCAGTGGGACAGGGTGGATCCTGCAGGTTCAGAGGGGTTGTGATACTCCCAAAGTCAAATTCGGGGAGGGTGGTGAAAGAGTTGAAGCTGCAGACCTTCCAGGTGGAGCTCACTAGTCGCCCCCTAGTGTATACCTTTTTGGTTGTCAAGGCCATTATCTCAGAGTCACTTTAGATGACATTAGGGCTTCTGTTGACGGTTCACCCAGAGAGCCACTTCGAGGACATGTGTACTGTCTGGTCTCACACCTGGGAATTTGTAGTTGTAATAAGGTCCCTGCGGAACTTCCATTTGCTTCTGTCTTCTGTCCTAGAAGCAGACTTTAGAAAGACTCTTGTGGTAGACTGGTGTGCACTGCTGTGTTGCTGCTGGTCTAATGTCTTCAACACGTATTCTTAGTGACTCCTAACACTTTTAACCTTAGATTGTGAATATTTACAATTCTACTTGTCATAGTCTGTTTATCTATCCTCTTTATCTTCTATCCTCTTTTTGAAGGCAACGCAAACAGAAGCTAGAGTAGCCAGTGTTTCGTTTGACACATTCTTCCTGATAAACTTTAAGGGGTGTGGTTTACATTCATCTGTACCTTTAGTCACATGCCTGCTTCTTAGCACAGAGGTGATGAAACCACCCACAGTATTACTGTAGGTATTATATTTCTTTATTTTTTTGTTTTTTAGCCCATCACAACATTGATAGCTGATGTTGAAATTGCCTGAGGTAAGTTTCATGCTTCCACTGAAGAGAATCTATAGGACTATAGCTTTTAGTTTTTAGAACATCAAAGCATAGCTATTCCTAATACATTAAGTGAGAAATCTAGATCAGTATATTGGACATGATGATTTTATATATCCAATCCACCCTCTGTACCTGCAGGTTCTACATCCACAGATTCAACCAACTATGGATCAAACATATTCTAAAAAAAATTTTAAAATAACAATACAAAAATAAAAATTAAAAAAACAATATAGCATAAAAACTACTTACATAGCACCTACATTGTATTAGGTATTATATGAGTAATCTAGAGATGATACACAGTATGTAGGAGGACATGCGTAGGGGTCCTGGAACCAATCCCACATGGATCCTGAGGGACGACTGTGTGTATATATACTATACAATCACTCTCTCTGTATATACATATATTGCTATATAAATGCGTGTGTGTATATATATATATATATAAATACACACACACACACAATGAGTATGTATGTGTATAGCGTAAAAATAAGTTTTTTTAAGAATGAAAAAATAAAGCCTGGCGTGGTGGCTCACGCCTGTAATCCCAGCACTTTGGGAGTCCAAGACAGGCAGATCACTTGAGGTCAGGAGTTCGAAACCAGCCTGGCCAACATGGCGAAACCCTGTCTCTTCTAAAAAAAGTTAACTGGTTGTGGTGGTGGGTACCTGTAATCCCAGCTACTCGGGAAGCTGAGGCAGGAGAATTGCTTGAATCTGGCAGGCAGAGGTTGCTGTGAGCCAGGATCGCACCACTGCATTCTAGCCTGGGCAACAGAGCAGCAAGGCTCTGTCTCAAAAAAAAAAAAAAAAAAAAAAAAAGGTTTTTTTTAGAGTGAAAAAATAAGCCAGGCATGGTGATGCCTCCCTGTAATCCCAGCTACTGAGGTGGAAGGCTGTGGTAGGAGGATTGCTTGAGCCCAGGAGTTCAAGGATGCAGTGAACCATGATTATACCTGTGAATTGCCAACACATTCATGCACTCCAGCTTGGACAATGCAGTAAGACCCTATCTCTTAAAAAACCAACAAAAATCTTGAAATCTCTGTACCAACCATGTACCTTGAGTATTATAGACTTTAAAAAAAAGTTTTTTTTCTGGTCAGGCATGGTGGCTTATATCTGAAATCCCAGCACTTTGGTAAGCCAAGGTGGGCGGATCACTTGAGGTCAGGGGTTCAAGACCAGCCTGGCCAACATGGCAAAAACCCACCTCTACTAAAAAATACAAAAATTAGTGGGGTGTGGTGGCACGCACCTATAATCCCAGCTACTTGGAAGGCTGAGGAAGGAGAATCACTTGAACCCAAGAGGCGGAGGTTACAGTGAGCTGAGATTGTGCCACTGCACTCCAGCCTGGGTGACACAGCGAGACTCCATCTGAAAAAACAAACAAACAAACAAAATCAAAAACCAAACAAACAAAAATCACAATTTTTTTCTGTTTCTATATTTTAACAATTGTTTTACAACAAACATATTTCTGTGCCTCTTGAAAGAATTTACATTTTCTTTAGTTCTTAGGCTCCTGGTGGGGACGATTTTAGGATTATGCATTCCTAGTTTTCTCTTTATTAATTCAAAAGCAATTTCTAAAATTTTGTTTAACTTTCATTTCAGCATCAGGATACTCAAAGTGGGAAGGATCACCGATTTTCGGTAGTCTCTGGGCCTGCAAGGACTTTCCAAATCCAGGAGGAACGCCAGTGGTGACGTAGTGACTCAGGCAGGCACCAAGAAAATGGCGTCACTGGTCTCTGGGTAGTGCTTTAAGAATGAACACAATCACACTTATAGTCCGTGGTCCATCACTCTTCAAGGATGACTCCCTCCACCCTATTTTTGTTTTTTACTTTTTTACACCAAGTTTCTATTTAGGCACTACAACATATGGGGTGTTTGTTCCCATTGGATGCATTTCTGTCAAAACGCTGTTCAAACGTGATGGCTAAGTTCTAACATACTGCCATGTGTGGAGTGTGCTAAACACACACTGGTTTACAGGAAAGATGCATTCTGTGTACAGTAAATGGTGTATATACCTTTTGTCACCACAGAGTTTTTTAAATAAATGAGTATTGTAGAATTTTCTTTTAAATGAGCTAAATAAGTCACCGTTGACTTCTTGGTGCTGTTGAAAATAATCCATTTTCACTAAAAGTGTGTGAAACCTACAGCATATTCTTTGTTCAGAGATTTTCATCTATTACTTATCAAAGATTGATCATGTTCCGTTTGGAAATGGCATGCAAAAGCAATCACAGAGAAACCTGTGTAACTCCATCTGGCAAATTCAGAATAGAAAGAGATTTTGAGAGAAAGGAATGCTGTTCGTTCAAAAGTGGAGTTGTTTTAACAGATGCCAATGGCCGTGTACACTTTAACAGAGTCTTCTGTTGTATTAGGATAAACATTAAATGGAATGCAGCTACCATATCACCTGACTAGTGGCCACGGTTCTAAAATGAAATATGAGAAGATCCTGTCACAATTCTTAGATTTGATGTCCAGCACGGATGAATCCTTTGTGTTTGGTCCCTAAATATACATGAAAGCACAAGGTAAATATCCATTTGCTTTAGGATTGTCATGTTGGATCTGTCATTATCAAAAATCATCAACAATAAAAACCTGTCGGTCAAAATTTAACATTGACATAATGAAATTCCGGATGTAGGCTTTCCCTCAGGTTTTTTCATGTGCAGATTGCAGTTCTGATTTATTTCAATAAAAACGATCTTGGAAAACATGATCTGTATGTTGCCTCCTTGAATAGATCCAGAGACTCACAACTTAGATGCTAAAATTTGGGCATATGTTATTTGTGAATATATTCCATTATTTTCTTATTATTAAAGGGCCCATTATACAGAAGTAATTCAAGGTCAAGGTCAAAGTGGGCTATTTTTTTTTAGATCCTCCCTTTCTCAGATCTAAAGTCATCCTTTCTTAGGAAACTGTCCAGATCACAATATACACAATTGAATACCAACTCTAGGCAAACTACTTTGCCTGATGTACTCCTAAACATACATAAGTAAAAATGAATTTTTTTAAAACTACACACAAGAAGCTTGCAATTTAAACAAGACTATATAGTGTATAATTCTTTTGGAGGAAATTATCTCTTCCCATTTTTTGAAAACCTGTTTTTTCCATTGTCCATTTAAATAATTCAAGTTATTCAAGCCAACTTAGTAGTACTAGTGTCACTCTTGCAACTTTTACCTATTTATTTTTCAGTATCTCAAATCACCAAACACACAATGGAAGGATATGGTCCTAAAGTTCTTATCTTTCCTAAAAAAAAATCAGCCTGACTGGGCACGGCGGCTCACTCCTGTAATCCCAGCACTTTAGAAGGCTGAGGCGGGTGAATCACGAGGTCAGGAGATTGAGACCATCCTGGCCAACATGATGAAACCCTGTCTCTATTAAAAATGCAAAAATTAGCTGGATGTGGTGGCATGCAACTGTAGTCTCAGCTACTCAAGAGACTGAGGAAAGAGAATCTCTTGAACCTGGAAGGCAGAGGTTGCGATGAACCATAATTGTGCCACTGCACTCCATCCTGGCGACAGAGCAAGACTTTCTCAACAAAAAAAAAAAAAAAAAGAAAAGAAAAGAAAAGAAAAGAAAAGAAAAGAAAAGAAAAATCAGCCTTTCCTCAACCCCACTGCACACTCAGCCTGGTAGAACAACATGTTTTCTTTTTTCCCTCTCTCTTCACAAGTAATTTCCCTAAAAGAATTCTCTGCACATCTCTATATCCACTTTCTTACCTCCACTGGTTCTTCAACTCCTGTGACCTGGCTTCTGTCTCCACTAGTCCTGAAGAGCTCCTTTCGGGGTCATCGAGGACTTGACTTTTGTGAACACAGCCCCTTTACAAAGATCTCCCTTCAGATTCCCAAAGATCCCTCTCCAGTGTCCTCCTGGGGCGTGGCTGTCTATTCCTCAGTCTCCTTCCAATGCTCATCTCTCCAATCCTTAAATTTAGGTGGCATTAGCAGGTTCTCTCCCGGTCCAGCCCTCACTCTTTCCTTGGGCAATTTCATTCACTTATTGCTTCACCTGCTCCCTTTGGTTCCCTCGTCACAGCAGAGCTCCAGCCACCCCTGTATTCACGACATGTCTCCACCCAGATGCACCTTAAACCAGAAGTTGGCAACCTTTCTCTGTAAGGTGTCAGACAGTGAATATGTTTCACTTTCTGGGCCATGTGACCTATGTCTGCTTAACTCTGTTGTAGCATGAAAGTAGCCATAGGCAATAAGTAAGTGAATGGACATTGCTGTGTTCTCCAAAAATTACAAAAGCAGGCCACATGGGCCACAGTTTATGGCCCCTGCCTTAAACCACTGTCCTGACTTGCACACCCCCACAGCTCTCCCAGCCATGTTCCTTCTCTTGAATTGCTCCACCTTCATTATATCACTGGAGCCAGAGGAATCTCTTAAGTCAGCTTTCCCTCTCCCTTCCATCCATTTCTGGTCACCAAGCTTCTTCATCTCCACTGACAATATCCTCTTAAAGTTTTCATAATGTCCTTGGCTAGTGAGGCATTTTCCTCTTTTACGCTTCCAGCCCCCTGAGTTTTGGCTAGACATATGGCTATCTTGGGGGCACTACATTTCCCAGACTCCCTTGCAGCTAGATGTGGTGAGCAGTAAGTAAGTGAAGTATCTACTAAGATAAAACTGCAGGTCCTTGACTTATTCCACTGGAAATGGTGGCAATCAAACAAACCCTGGAAGCCATGTGTTAAATCTGAAGAACTGCTGAGCATGAACCTGGAAGACAGGTTCATAGCAGAGAGGGTCTTTTTGTTACAGCAACTCAGCCTGTACACAGCCAGCTTGCTCACTACCCTCCCTGTGCACAGCCTGTACCACCACCAATCCTTCCTCAATACTGCAGTTTCTTACAGTGCAAATCTGATCATGACACTCCACATTTAAAGATGGACAAGCAAATAAGAAAGAAATCACTGCCTTCAAGAGGATTGAAGCAGGATGAAGTGATAAAGGAACAGAAGAGCTCCTTTGCATTGTATAGCAAGGGAAGGCTTCTGGGAAGGTGGCAGGAAGAAGCCAGGCCTGCAGTGTTCAGACAGTGGGCACAACTAGTGCAAGGTTCTAGAGGATTGGCTTGTTCCAAAAGCAAAAGGAGGAAGAGCGTGATTAGCACTCTTATGGTAAGTTCCCATTGCAGGGTAAACTCAGCCTCACTAGGGCGTTGAAAAGGGCTGGCCATAAACTCAGCGTGGCTGGATGGGTCTAGCGAGCTGTTCCTTGCAACACTGTGGTGGGTGGGGGAAAGGAGGTTGGAGCTGAACACCTGCCTTCCTCTGGCCACGACATGGAGCCTGGCTTGCAGTGCTGCTTACTCCAGGGGCTCCTGAATCGGAAGCACGCAAAAGCCAAACCTCTGTTTCAGAATTGGCCATGTGGACTGATACTGGGACTGTGGACCCTACCCTGAGCCACCTCTCCAGCCTGTCTCTCACCGCTGCCTCCTTGCCCTTGACATTTCAGCAGTCCATAAACCTGACCTCCAGGAGCACTCCTTTATGGGAAGCATTGTCCTGCCTTAAGAACCTGCCCTTGGCCAGGCTGGTAGCTCATGCCTGTAATCCCAGCACTTTGGAAGGCTAAGCCCTCAAGGCTAACTCAGGAGATCAAGACCAGCCTGGCCAACATGGAAAAACCCCGTCTCTACTAAAAATACAAAAATTAGCTGGGTATGGTGGTGAGCGCCTGTAATCCTAGCTACTCAGGTGGCTGCGGCAGGAGAATCACTTAAACCTGTGAGGCAGATGTTGCAGTGAGCTGAGATCTCACCACTGCACTCTAGCTTCAGTGGCAAAGTGAGATTGTCTCCAGGAAAAAAAAAAACCTACAGATGTGGTTGTGGTGGTTCACATCTGTAATTCCAGCGACTCCAGAGGACAAGGAAGCAGGAGGATTGCTTGAGACCAGGAGTTTGAGATCAGCCTAGACAATGTAATGAGACCCTGTCCCTAAAAACTAAAAATATAAGAATTAGTTGAATGTGGTAGCTCATGCCTGTAGTCCCAGTTACTTGAGAGGCTGAGGCAAGAGGTGTGATTGAGCCCAGGAGTTGGAGGCTACAGTGAGCTATGATCACATTACTGCAACTCAGTCTAGGTGACAGAGTGAGACCCCATCTGAAACACATACACACACACACACACAGAGAGAGAAAACATTGTCCTTTATCCCTTCTTAACTTGACAAGTTGACTGATTTGTTTTGAAGGTGGGATCGCCAAGATAAATCCCTCACATTCAAACTAGTCCCCCAATGTCTGTCAATTCAATCCCTAACAACAAATTGCCACCTTTCGTCCACTCCACAGTGCCCTCTAGAAGGGTCACCAAAAGACACTTGTGACCATAGTAAAATATGATTCTTGACACAGAACCAGAAGTTATTTTCAATTTATTTTGCTTTTTTTCCTGTTTTTAGCACAATAATGATAATATTTAAAATCATATTTTTCTATGATATAATTAAAACTGTGTTATTTCAATTGAATTTGAAATAGAATTCATGGTCTAAAATAGACTGAATCCAAGTGTGAATATATATTTGCATGCCTTCCTGGTCTCAGCTCAGTGGGTGGGAGGGCAAGCATTTCTATATTCCTCTAGCACACACACCGTCACACAATTCCTTTTTTTTAAACCTCATAGAGTATTTTTTGCAATTGCTAGACCATCTCACAAGACCTAGGCTCACAAAACTCTGGCATCCTTTGGATTAATTAAACCCATGGTTCCCCAAGATGAGGAGCAGAAGGGATCCTTCAAGCACCCCAGGCTCCTAACTGCAAACCTCTTTCCAGAACTCCATTGCCACACCTTGGCATATACCAAATGTTGACAAAGAAGGCTGTTCCCATACAAGGGCTAATTTTAGAGCAAGCTCCCCATGGTTGCAAAACTGTAAAACCCTCAACCCCAAAGCTGTGTGTAGTGCTTTGTGTGTAACAGAGCTGGGGCAGAGCTCTCTGATGCACTCAGGAAAACCATTCCCTTTGGTCGTGGTAGGCAGCCCCTGGTGGCTGCTCTGCCCTTGCCAAGTGTTATGTGTCCAAGGTCTGTGGTCATGTTTCGCATTTGCTGCAAAACACCCTCCCACCCTTGCAGAGAAAGAGTCTTTTGTGCAGTACCCTTTAAAGGGTGACTCGTCCCACTTGGGTTCTCTCTCCTGGTGCAGTGTTGCAGGCGGGTTAATTAGAGCATCGCCATGAAGTTCATCCCGTGCCTCCTGCTGGTGTCCTTGTCCTGCCTGGGGACTTTGGGTCAGGCCCCAAGGCAAAAGCAAGGAATCACTGGGGAAGAATTCCATTTCCGAACTGGAGGGAGAGATTCCTGCACCATGCGCCCCAGCAGCTTGGGGCAAGGTGCTGGGGAAGTCTGGCTTCACATCGACTGCCACAACACAGATCAGACGTACTGGTGTGAGTACAGGGGGCAGCCCAGCATGTGCCAGGCTTTCGCTACTGACCCCAAACCTTACTGGAACCAAGCCCTGCAGGAGCTGAGGCGCCTTCACCACGCGTGCCAGGGGGCCCCAGTGCTGAGGCCATCTGTGTGCAGGAAGGCTGGGCCCCAGGCCCACATGCAGCAGGTGACTTCCAGCCTCAAGGGCAGCCCAGCTCCCAACCAGCACCCTGAGGCTGGAATGCCATCTCTGAGGCCCAAGACCTCAGTGAAACCCGCAGAAGCAAGACAGCTGGGAAAGGACTCGATGGAAGAGCTTGGAAAAGCCAAACCCACCACCCAACCCACAGCCAAAGATACCCAGCCTGCACCCAGGCCCGGAGGGAATGAGGAAGCAAAGAAGCAGCCCTGGGAACACTGTTGGAAACCCTTCCAGGCCCTGTGCGCCTTTCTCATCAGCTTCTTCCGAGGGTGACAGGTGAAAGACCCCTACAGGTAACACCCTTTCCTTTACTCATATACAGAAAGTACGGGAGAGGCACTTAGCACTTTCACAACTGCTGTGACCACCTCAGAGTCTCAGCATGTGTTTGCGGGTGGGTTTGGGGCTGTCTGTTGCAGAGCAGAGTAGATGAGTGGTTCATCAGGAGGCACTTGACCCTTGTGGTGCACAAGAATCACCTACAAGGAGCTTCAAAAATGCTGATGCCCAGGCCCCTCACCACACCGTTTCATCTATGTCTCCAATGTAGTAGCCCAGGAGCATGCACTTTTAAAACTCTTCCCCAAGTGATTTGAACGTGCAGCCAAGGCTGAGAATCTCCTTGTGATGGGACCACCTCACTATTAAACTGAGGGCTTTGGAATTCTGCTCGTTGATGTTTCCCACTGAACCATGCCTTGGCAGCAGTGGTTTGTAGCTGAGGTGCTATGTCACAGTGGAGGTGTCACCTGACCCATCTTGTTCTGTTTCCTCTCCTACAGAGTTGAGTTAGGGTGGGGGGGTGTTTTGCATGGAGGAAAGTCTGAGTCAAATAATCTTCAGTCTTTCTCACAGCTCTCAAAGACTTTAATCATTTTTTTTTCATTGCAGAAGAAAAATATAATTAATAATAACAGATTTAATCAACTCCAAGTGTTGCTTTTATTTATTTATTTATTTATTTTTATTATTATTATTTTTAGACAGAGTTTCACTCTTGTTGCCCAGGCTGGAGTGCAATAGCGCGATGTCTGCTCACCACAACCTCTTCCTCTCGGGTTCAAGCGATTCTCCCACTTCAGCCTCCCAAGTAGCTGGGATTACAGGCGTGTGCCACCACACCTGGCTAATTCTGTATTTTCAGTAGAGACTGGGTTTCACTGTGTTGGCCAGGATGGTCTTGATCTCCTGACCTCGTGATCTGCCCACCTCAGCCTCCCAAAGTGCTGGGATTACAGGTGTAAGCCACTATGCTGGAACCCCGAAGTGTTGCTTTTAAAAGGCCAAACTTTTTCTTGTGGAAATAAGGGTTATGACTGTTCTCTTTCCTTAAATGCAGCACTTTTCATTAATTTTATACACCAGCAAGGAGTTCATTTACATAGGGTTCTAGTCTTATTCGTCCACTTTGAGTTTAAAAGGAGAGTTTCTGAGGTTTTTCATATTATCTATGTAAAAAAATAGGAAAAAAGCAGATTTCCTGATAAATAGCACTTCGATAACTAATACCACAAAACAAATAAGGCTTTTTCTAAAAGTGCCCAGGCAACAAGAAATGTTAGGTCATACTGGAGTTGGTTTAGTGTCTGCTGTTCTGGGCTGAAGGTTTTCTGCTTGTTTGATATTTCAGATCTGTCCCAGAGGAGAAAAGGGGCCACTTAAGCCAGAATAAATTACTATTGAGGAGAGGTCCTTGTTTTTTTTTTTCTTTTAAAAGTCGATTTTTTTTTGTCTTTCCACAAATGAGACATACAAATCATTTTTAAAATTCAAACACAACAGAAAAATACAAATAATTTTAAAACCACATCCATAATCCCACCACAAAGAGGTAAACAATGCCAACAGTTAGAACAGTACCCATTTAGACATCCATCTATGCATATTTAGTCGGACAAATATACAACTTATATGCAGATGCATACAGGGGGCTAAAGCTTAAAACAATATCTTGATCCTGCAGATAAGCTGCATAGGACTACAGTATTAGCTTGCTAGGGCTGCCATAGCAAAATACCACAGACTAGGTGGTTTAAACAACAGCAGAAATATGTTTTCTCACACTTATGAAGACTGAAAGTTTACGATCAAGGTGTCAGCAGGATTGGTGTCTTCTGAGGACTCTCTCGTTGGCTCACAGATGGCGGCCTTCTCGCTGGCATTCCTTCATGTGGATCTGGTCCTCATCTCTTTTGTTAGGACACCAGTCATACTGGATGAAGTCCCACCCTAAAAACTCCATTTAACCTAAACCACCTCTTTAATGACCCCTGTCTTTAAATACAAACAGTCCCTGAGGTACTGGAGGTTAGACCTTCAATTTAAGGTTTTTAGGTTTTGGAAGGGACACCACTCAGCCCATAAAAACTAACAAAGAATTTTTCACATCCCTTGCTTTTATTTTTATTTTTATTTTTAGAGCTGACTTCTCCCTGACAGAGAACAACCTCTTTTTATATTATGCTGCTTTCAGTCCAACGTTTTCACACTGGATGAAGGGAGTTTCTAATCAGATGCACCTGCCCAAATTCTTGACCTGCAGCATCTCTGAAGTTTGGAAAAGAAAACTTCCTTTCTGGAAGGAGCTGATGGGCCCAAGAGTGACAAGCATACACATCTACTTTCTATCTGTAGAAGCTTTGCTTTGTTGATCTGAGCCTTCCATGAAAGTTTAAATATGTAACACATTCATGAATTTCCAGCTCAGCCTTCTGAGCAAGACGTGAATTTGTCACATTTCATTGCATGGCAGCATGGACTTGTAGTTAGAGAAAGTTCAGTGAATAGCAGCTATGTGTGTGCAAAATAAAGGAATGATTTCAGAAATACAACTTTAATCTTCTTAACAGACTGGACACCTAGATGCTATAGAGATCATGGATATCCATTAAGTCACTGTTACTTTATTCAGGCTGCCATTGTGCATTACACAGACTAGGTGGCTTAAAGCAACAGAAATGTGTTCTCTCACTGTTATGGAGGTAGGAAGTGCCTCAAGGTGTTGCCGAAGTTAGTTTCTCCTGGAGGGCCTGAGGGAAAATCTGTTCAATGCCTCTCTCCCAGTTTCTTGAAGTTACTGGAATCCTTGACATTCCTTGGCTTATAGACACATCACTCTGATCACTGTCTCTATCTTCACATGGAGTTTTCCCTCACATGTGTGTCCAAATTTCCCTCTCTTTATAAGGGCACCAGCCATTGGATTAGGGCCCATTCTAATCAAGAATGACCTTGTCTTAGCTCCGTTGTGTCTACAAACACCCTACTTCCAAATAAGATCATATTCACACGTTCCAAATGGACATAAATTTTTGGCGGACGCTATTCAACTCAGCACAGCCACCCTACTGCAACAGCAACTAGCCAGAAGGATAGAGAAGTGGACCAGGAAGAGAACAACCCTGTACACTCAGCAATTAAATCAACAGAGTTGGAAAGGACAAAATTAGATTTTATTAGACATACGCAAAAAGTGACTCACTCCCTTCTTAATTTCATATTTTGTCTGACCTAAGAACACATTAATAGTCCACTCTTTTTTTTTTTTTTTTTTTTTTTTTGAGACAGAATCTCACTATCTCACCCAGGCTAGAGTGCTGTGGCACGATCTGGGCTCACTGCAACCTGTACCTCCTGGGTTCAAGCGATTCTCCTGCCTCAGCCTCCTGAGTAGCTGGGATTACAGGCATATGCCACCACACTTGGCTAATTTTTGTATTTTTAGTAGAGAAAGGGCTTCACCATGATGCCCAGGCTGGTCTCGAATGCCTGACCTCAAGTGATCGGCCAGCCTCAGCCTCCTAAAGTATTGGGATTACAGGCATGAGCCACCACGCCCTGCCTAATAGTCCACTCTCGATGTGCTTAAATTGTTTCCCCACCTAGCCCAGTAGTGCCCAATCCCAGCTGCATAATGGAGTCACCTCGTGAAACTTTTCAAAAACACTACTGCTTGGGTGCCAGCCCCAGTGGTTATGGTGTAGCTGGCCAGGGATGGGGCCAGAGCATGTGCAGTTTTACATTTCTCCGGTGACTCTAATATGCAGCGAAGGTTGAGAAACACTACCCTTGATTAATTGAATTAGAATCTCTGGGGTGTATCCCAGGTAATTTCCAGGCAATTCTATGTGTAACTTGGGTTGAAGACTACTCATATGGCCTCTATATGTAGTTCACACAATTAACAAATATTTATTCATCATCAACTATGTCCCAAGCACCGTGCAAGACGTTGGATAGGGGAGAGATGAGCTAACAGAAACTGACTAGGTTTCACATCTTAGAAGTACAGTGAAGTAGTGAAAACCAAGACAGCACATTGATGAGTGTATGAGATGACGCAGAAGGCTGTGGGTAGGAGGAGTCAGGGGACATTTGCTGGGGATGAGTTTCCAAAATATGTACATCAAGCATCTACTGTGACATACCAAGTCTATTTCTTAAAAGGGCTCTGCCTTTAACTTGCCCCCTCATGTAATTCTCACCACAACCCTAAGAGGTAAGTAATCTTATTCCCAATTTAAAAACTAAGAGACTTGAAAGCCGGGAGAGGTGAATTATACACAGCTTGTGAGAGTCAGGACAGCAGAGAAATCCAGGTCCACCCAATTCTAAAGCTCATGGCTTTCAATTTATAAACATCACAGGATAGGCCGGGATTTGTCACAGACCATTTTTCACTAACATTTTAAAGTAAGGTCACCATATAACTGATTTTAACGATGAAACACAATTCAAATCTGTGCTACCCAAAGGGTGACAGGTGGGCCAGAGGCATCTGCTTCTCTTAGGGAACTTTAGTAATGCTAATTCTCAGCTGGGTGTGGTGGCTCATGCCTGTAATCCCAGCACTTTGGGAGACTGAGGTGGGCAGATCACCTTAGGCCAAGAGTTTGAGACCACCCTGGCCAACATCGTGAAACCCTGTCTCTACTAAAAATATAAAAATTAGTTGGGCATGGTGGCTGGCTCCTGTAATCCTAGCTACTCAGAAGGCTGAGTCAGGAGAATCACTTGAACTGAGGAGGCAGAGGTTGCAGTGAGTTGAGACAGAGCTAATCCACTCCAGCCTGGGCAACAGAGCAGGACTCTGTCTCAAGAAAAAAAAAAAAAAAAAAAGCTAATTCTCAGGCCCCACCTCAGACATACTGAACGAGAGTATCTGGAGTAAGGTGCAGGAATGTGTATTTTAACATTTCCATGTGTTCTATGCACAGTAACATTGGCCAAGCAATATTTTAGTCATCCTAAAAGGAGAGGCCCTGAAACTTTTCTGAAGAAGTTTTTGCCCAAGAAATGTGGGCTATGCCAGATTTCAGACTATAGGTTGTTAGGCAAAACAGTCTGTGCCTATATAACTGCTGCAGAAACCAAAGGACAAGGTGGAGTGTGTCCTGAGAGTTGCTTTTGCAGGGGTGTTTCACAGGTCCAATCAGCAGGCCCAAAGCTCACCTTCAGTGGGAAATGCTTGTCTCCACCCTTATCTTCCCGCACAGGGAGCTCCTGCACCTCCCATGCCTCTCCTGAGTATTGCTGTTACAGGAAAGGGTTCCTGATCCGGACTCCAAGAGAGGGTTCTTGGATCTTGTGCAAAAATGAATTCAGGGTGAGTTCATAGAGCACAAAGAAAACAAGTTTATTAGAGAAGTAAAGAAACAAGAGAATGGCTACTCCATACACAGAGCAGTGGTGTGGGCTGTTTGACTAAGGAGACTTATAGCTATTTCTTGATTTTATGCTAAACAAGGAGTGGATTATTCATGAGTTTCCCAGGAAAGGGGTGGGCAATTCCTGGAACTGAGGGTTCCTCCCCTTTTTAGACCATATAGGGTAACATCCTGATACTGCCATGGCATCTGTAAAATGTCACGGCACTTGTGGGAGTGTTTTTCAGCATGCTAATGCATTATAATTAGCATATAATGAGCAGTGAAGACTATCAGAGGTCACTCTCATCACCATCTTGGTTTTGGTGGGTTTTGGCCAGTTTCCTAACTGCAGCCTGTTTTACTAGCAAGGTCTTCGTGACCTGTATCTTGTGCCGACCTCCTGTCTCATCTTATGACTAAGAATGCCTTAACCTCAGCCAGTAGGTCTCAGCCTTGTTTTACCCAGCCCCTATTCAAGATGGAGTCACTCTGCTTTGAATGTCTCTGACACTGTTTTCCCAAGTAAGAGTCAGTAATGCCTTCAACATCACTGCCCTCCTCTAAGCAAGCCTCTGTCTCATTCTTCTTTGCCTCATGAGACTTCAAACATATGCTCAAAGGCCATGTTTAAGTTCCAAATCTGTTCTATTATGATTTGTTTTTTAATAAAAATGGGGACTGGAGAGAGAAAAATTATCCTTCAAAAGAAAAACTATAGTACACCATTGTTAGCTGTTCTTGAGTTTTTTTCTGCAATTTGGACTAAATCCTAAATTCTTGGATTTGTGGGTTAGAAGTCCCCAAACTAACGCTTTCAAATCTTAGCTTTTGTTTTTTTTTTTGAGATGGAGTCTTCTTCTGTCACCCAGACTGGAGTGCAGTGGCGTGATCTTGGCTCACTGAAACCTCCGCCTTCCCAGTTCAAGTGATTCTTCTGCCTCAGCCTCCCAAGTAGCTGCGACTACGGATGCCCATCACCACGCCCAGCTAATTTTTTTATATTTTTTGTAGATACAGGGTTTAACCATATTGGCCAGGCTGGTCTTGACCTCTTGACCTCCTGACCTCATGATCCACCAGCCTTAGCCTCCCAAACTGCTGGGATTACAAGTGTGAGCCACTGCACCTGGCCCAAATCTTTGCTTTTAAAATTGGGAATTGTACTCCTCATCCTAAGACTCATTATTTACCTTATAGTAGGCTGTTCACTTAATATGGTAGTAAAGTGATAGATAAAAGTATTAATGTTTTACTATGCAAGACTTGAAAGCCCAGCCAGGCCTGCATGAGCAAGCTGACAGTGGCAAAGCAGTTCCAATCTTCGCACCTTGGGGTTCACTCTCCCTCCCACTATGTCCCCTGTCAGCAGGAAGAAGCCAGAGCAATTGATGACCTTTTTCCATCTTCATAGCCTTGCACCTTAAGATTAAGATGTTATAAAACCCAAACAGAGAGACTGAAACTGTTTTTGCAAAGTTATGACTGAGGCAGTGAAAGAGATCTAACTTAACTGACTCCATCTTGCTTTTAACCTCCAAGCTGTCCTTGTTCATTCCTGGGCGTAGGCTGAACTAACTTTGGGAGAAACTTAGTTTATAGTTTAAACAAAGACGGTAACATCCCTTTCTTAAAGGAGACCTCCTTCTTACCTGGGGACTACATTGCCTTTGTAAGACTAACATTAGCCATAAGTTTAGAAATAATTTTTTAGGAGTCATGCAGCTGGAGGCAACAAGATTCTGACTCTCCCTAAACTGCTCCTAGATCAGTGCTTGAGATATTTTGCAGACCCTGCACTTGATGGATCAGCTGGCACCACCCAGATCAATAAACTGGCTCATCTGATTTTGTGGCCCCCACCCAGGAACTGACTCAGCACAAGAAGACAGCTTCGACTCCCTGTGATTTCATCCCCAACCAATCAGCACTCCTGGCTCACTGGCTTCCCTCCACCTACCAAGCTATCCTTAAAACTCTGTTCCCCTTTGGGAGGCCTAAGAGGGTAGGTCCTGAGGTCAGGAGTTCAAGACCAGCCTGGCCAAGATGAAGAAACCCCATCTCTACTAAAAATACAAAAATTAGCCAGGCGTGGTGGCATGTGCCGGTAATCTCAGCTACTCAGGAGGCTGAGGCAGGGAATTGCTTGAACCTGGGAGGCAGAGGTTGTAGTGAGCTGAGATCATGCCACCGCACTCCAGCCTGGGTGACAGAGCAAGACTCTGTCTCAAAAATAACAAAACAAAAACAACAACAACAACAACAAACAAACAAAAAAAACCAAAAACTTTGCTCCCTGAATGTTCAGGGTGACTAATTTGAGTAATAATAAAATTCTAGTCTCCCACACAGCTGGCTCTGCATGAATTACTCTTTCTCTATTGCAGTTCCCCTGTCCTGATGAATTGGCTCTGTCTAGGCAGCAGGCAAGGCGAATCCCTTAGGCACTTACAATAGCAGACTTCCTATAAATAGCACATCACATTACTATGTGAGGGAGTAAACGTCTTGCTACTGGAAAGTTCAAGCAAAGACAGGCCAATCATTCCATGAGATGTCAGGAAGAATTGTCTCCATTCAAAATTTATTTTTTTTTAAAAAAAGTAGAAGATATGGATTAAGAAATATCATAAATCTATCTCCCCACTTAGATAAAACTTGCAGTGGCAGAATCTGCCTGATGTCACTATTTTAGAACTCTGGAGTCTTTTGAAGGCTTGCAACTTCCAGGGGAAGGCATGGATGGTTAGTTGCAGTTAATTTGGGTCAATTCCAACTTTTAGCTCTGTAGTAGTTATGCAACTTCCAATTTCAGCCCTATGGCAGGCAGCCAAACATGTGTTTCTGAAGCAGCTTGTATGCAGATTTTTGGAGCCAGGATGAGCAGTACTGACCATGACTTATAAATATCAGGAATCTGTGCCCTCATTACTGATTGCTGTGTCTGATCACAGAGGTGCAGACACAAAGGTGGGCAACTATTGTTCCAAGCTCCTTCCCTCCAACTGAAGTGAGTTGCAGGGAATTTAAAAAGATTTAATCATTATTAAAAACTAAGATATTCATAAGCCACTACATATGTGGGGAAATTAGAATATAATTGTACATTCCCACAGAAAGCTGTAGTCTCTTAAAAAGATCTGAGAAGTCCTTAAGTTTATACCTCAGGCTAATCCTCAGTGTGGAGATAACCTCAAAAATCAAAATCAAAACAAAAGCAGCAAACCCTGGTGGAAGGGGAAGATATGATTTCCAGAGTTCCCACATTATTAATTGTCCCACTTTCAACAAAAAAAATCATAAGGCATATGAAAAAACAGGCAAGTGTAGCCACTTGAAAGAAAAAAGTAGCCAACAGAAAATGTCCTTGATGTCCCAGAGAAAGATAGATGGTGAATGTACTAGAGAAATACTTTAAAACAACTCTCTTGAAGATTCTCAATAACTAAAGGAGGTTGTGGAGAAGTCAAGAAAATGATGGATAAATAAAATGAAAAATCAATAAAGAGATAGAAAACCCAGATGAAAATGGAAAAAATTGTGGAGTTATAAAGTACAATAGCTAAAATGAAAAATTCACTGGATGAATTCAAAAGCACAGTTGAAGTAGGAAGAAGACAGAATGTGCAAACTTGGAAACAGAATAATTGAAATTATTGAGTCTGAGGAACAGAAATAAAAAAGATTAAAGAAAAGTGAACAGATCCTAAGGGACCTGAGAGACACCACAAAGTGGACCAACATATCCACTGTGGGATTCCCAGAAGGAGGCGAGAGAGAAAAAAGGGAAGAGAGATTGTTTGACAAAACAGTGGCTGAAAACTTACCAAATTTGATGAAAGACATAGATACTAACATCCAGTAAGTTAAACAAACTCCAAATAGAATGAGTTCAAAGAGACCTACGCCAAGACACATAATAATTAAACTATTGAAAGGCAAGGGGAGAATCTTGAAAGCAGCAAGACAGCAGTGACCTGTTGCATACAAAGGACCCTCAATAAGATTTTTAGCAACATTCTTATCAGGGACTTTTGAATCTGGAAGGCATTAACCAGTGATAATTTATTCAAGGTGATTAAAAAGAAAAGTAAAACAAGAATCCTATATCTGGCAAAGCTGTCCTTCATAAGTGAAGGAGAGAACATGACATTCTTAGATGTACAAAGCTGAGGGAGGTTTTTTTGTTTTTTTTTGTGTGTGTGTGTTTTGTTTTTTTTTTTTTTTACCACTAAATCAATCTTTCAAGAAATGGTTAACAGAGTCCTGTTGAAATGAAAAGACACTTGATAATAAGTAAATATCTTAGTAAAGGTAAATTCATGGCAGTTATAAAAGTTAGTGCTATTATAACCACGATTTGTAATTCTACATTTTGTTTTCTATGTCATTTAAGAGACTAATGCATTTTTTAAAAAGATCATTAATTTATGTTTTTGAAACACAACGTACAGAAATGTGATTTTGTTATATCAACAACTGAATGAAAAGGATGGAAATAGAGCTGTAAAAAAAGCAGATTACTTTGTTATTGAACTTAATGTGATATAAATTCAAATTAAAGCATTATAATTTTAGAATGTTAAATGAAATTCCCAGAGTAACCACAAAAATGTAGATATATCACATACACAAAAGGAAATGAGGAGGAATTATAATATTTCACTACAATAAAATTAATGAATCAAAAAATAAAGTAATGCAGAAAATGAAGAACAAAAAGCTATACAAAAAACATATAGCAAAATGACAAAATTAGTGATTATTTCTATTTTATTTTATTTTTTAGTATCACAGGAAAGAGACACGTTAGTAATTACTTTAAATGTAAATGTATCAAATTCTCCAATCAAAACACATATATTAGCAGAATAAATAAAACACATGATCCAACTGTGTGCTGTCTACAGAGAATCATTTTAGATCCAAAAGCACGAATGGGTCAAAAGTTAAAGGATGGAAATGATATTTCATGAAAATAGTAACCAAAAGAGAGTAGAGAAGGCTATACTAATATCAAACAAAATAGACTTTAAGTCAATAGAGTTTACAAGAGACAAAAAGAATAGTATATATTAATAAGATTAATGCAAGAAGAATATATTAATTATAAACTTTTATTCAAAAGTATATGAAGTATCAAAATATATGAAGCAAAAATTGACATTATTAAAAGAAGAAATGGATAGTTTTACAACAATAGTTGAAAATTTCAATACCCATTATCAGTACCTCGGTATCAGATAAATGCATGGGCAATTATAAAAGCTCGTATTACTGTATTGACCATTTCTCACTCCACTTACGATTTTCTACATGATTTCAGAAACTAATATGCTTAAATATAATCGTTAGCCTAAAAACTAGAATTATTGTCACTTTTATTTGTAATGCCACATTTCGTTTGCTCCATAAGAAGCTAATGCATTTAACAACAGTTATTAGTTTAAGTTTTAGGACACATAATGTCTATAAAGATGTTTCTTTGTGATATCAACAACTGAAAGTGATCAGGACACAATTGTAAAGGAGTAGAAATATTTGTACGTAATTTAAAGTAAGATGGTACAAATTTAAGTGAGATTATGACTTTAGGAGGTTAATGAAATTTCTGTAGTAATCACAACAAAAATAGCTTTAGAGTATCCACAAAATAAAAAGAGAATTAAAAGATTTTACTACAGTAAATCAAGTAAACACAAAAGAAGGCTGTAATAAAGGAAATTAGGGCCAAAAAAACACTATGTAAAAAGGCATATGTAAAACAGATAGGAAAATGACAGAACTAAGTTTCTTATTATCAGTAATTGCTTTAAATGTAATGGATTAAACTTTCCAAAGAACAGAGGTTGGTCGAACAGATAAAAAAAAAATCCATGACACAAATATGCTATCTATGGAGACTCATTTTAGATTCATAGACACAAATAGTTCAAAAGTGAAAAAACTATACATATATATATATATATTCTATGCAAATGATAACCAAAGAGATTAAGGAAAATTTAAAAATATGGACAAACAAAAATGAAAACACAACATACCAAAATTTATGGTACTTATTAAAAGCAGCACTAAGAGGAAAATTTATAGCTATAGACTCTTAGATTAAAAAAGAAAGATTTCAAATTAGCAACCTAACCTTTAATTAAAATAAAATTAAAAACTCAAAGCTCGAAGGTAGCAGAATGGAAGGAAACAATAAAGATTAGGGATGAAATAAACAAAACAGAAAACACACTAGGCGTGGTGGTTCATGCCTGTAATCCCAGCCCTCTGGGAGGCTGAAGTAGGTGGATCACCTGATGCCAAGAGTTTGAGACCAGCCTGGGCAACATGGTGAAACCCTGTCTTTACTATTACTACTCCTACTACTACTAATAATAATACAAAAAATTAGCTAGGCACTGTGGTATGCACCTGTAGTTCCAGTTACTTGGGGGCTGAGGTGGGAGAATTGCCTGAGCCTGGGAAGTCGAGGCTGCAGTGAAGCATGATCACACCACCAGACTCCAGCCAGGGTGACAGAGTGAGACCCTGTCTCAGAAAACAAAACAAAACAAAACAAAACAAAACAAAAAAAAGAAAACAATAGAAAAAATATCACTGAAACCAAAAGTTGGTTCTGTGAAATAATCAACATAATTGACAAAACTTTAGCTAGGTGGAAAAAGACAAAAAGTGAGATGACTCAATTATTAAAATCAGAAAATACAGTGGAGCATTCCACCTTCAATTCCACAGAATTAATTCCACAGAAATAAAAATTATTATGGAGAGCAAAATGAGCAATTATACACTAACAAATTAGAGAAATTTTAAATTCCTAGAAAAACAAAATCTACCAAGACTGAATCACAAAGAAATAGATAACCTGAATATAGCTTTCTATGCTAAAGAGATAGAAAGAGTAATAATAATAATACTAATAACTTTCTTGACAAAGAAAAGCCCTGGATCTGATGTCCAGGTGAATTATGCAAAACATTTAAAAAGATTTAACACAAATCCCTCTCAAATTTTTCAAATAATTGGAGAAAACAGAACATATTCTACCTTACTGTATGAGGCTAGCATTGCCTTAATACAAAAGCCAGAAAAGATACGAAAAATTTTAAAGACTACAGACCAATATTTATTATGAATAATGATGGAAAATCATCAGCAAATTGCTAGCAAACTGGGTTCAACAACACATTAAAAGGATTACACACCATGACCAACTTGGACTTATTTCTAGAAGTCAAGGATGGTTCAACATAGGAAAACCAATCAATATAATACAACACATTAACTGAATAAAGGGAAAAGCTCACATTCTAATTTCAACTGATGGAGAGAAAGCGTCTGAGAAAAATTAAAAATTTTCATGATAAAATACGTTTAAAAAATTACAAAGAGAAGATAAGTACCTTAACATAAAAAAATCCATCTGTGTAAAACACACAGCAGATATCATATGAAATGATCAAACACTGAAAGCTTTTCCTATATAATCAAGGACAAGCTTACAATGCCTGTTTTTACCACTTCTATTCAATACAGTAGTAAAAATTCTATTTGGAGCAATTAGATAAGAAAAAGAAACACAGCTCTCCAAATTGAAAAGAGAGAAGCAAAACTATCTCTGTTTGCAGTTGATGATTACATGTAGAAAAACCCTAAAGATTTCACAAAAATACTCTGAGAGGCAATAAATGAATTCAGCAAAGCTGCAGAATACACATAAATACACACACAGTAAAAAACCAGTGGCACTTTTCTACACAAACTATGAACGATCTAAAATAAAATTAAAAGAATTCTACATACAATTGCACAAAAAATAAAACAATTAATGAGTTAATGTATTAAACACGTGAAATACTTGTAAAGTGAAACTAGAAAACATTGCTAAAAGATGTTAAAGAAGACCTAATAAAGGATATTCCATATTTATGGCATGGAAGGCTTAATATTGTTAATACATCAATGCTACCCTAAACAATCTATAGATTTGGAGCAGTCTTCTTCAAAATCCCAATGACCTATGTTCTTCTTTTGCAGAAATGGTAAAATTCATATGGAATCTCAAGGAATTCCAAATACCTAAAACAATCTTGAAAAAGAAAAAAAAAGCTGGAGGACTTATACTTCCTCATTTCAAAACTTAGCACAAAACTATAGTGACCAAAACCCCGTGGTTGTGGTGTAAAGCAGATACATAGACCAAGGGAATCAAATAAAAAGCCGAGAGACATAGCCTTGCACATACGATGAAATGATTTTCAACAAGGATGCCAAGACTGTTCAATGGGGAAAATATGCTCTTTTCAACAATATGTGCTACAGAAACTGGATATACCAATACAAAAAGATTGAAGTCAGCCTCTTCTCTAGCACCACATACAAAAACTAACATTAAATGGGTCTGCCACCTAAATGTAAAAGCTAAACCTTTAAAACTCTTAGAAGAAAACATAGAGCATAAGCTTCATGACACTGGATTTGCCAATGATTTCTTAAATATGACACCAAAGGCCACAAGTAACAAAAATAACTAAGACATTGAACTTTATTATGAAATTTTAAAACTTTTGTGTCTCAAAAGACACTATCAACAAAGTAAAAAAGAAACCTGTAGAATGGGAGAAACTATTTCAAAATCATAGATTTCATAAGGAATTAATATCCAAAATGTAAAGACAGCTCCACAACAATGAAAACCAAACAACACAATTCCAAAATGGGTAAAAGACTTTTGTAGACATTTCTCCAAAGAAGATATATAAATGACGAATAAGAACATGAAAAATTTTCAACATCACTGATTACAGTAAGCACAGCTGAACCGGGAAGGTCCAGCTCTGCGGGGAAGGGGCGTCCGCCAAAGGAAAACTAAGAAACAGAATAAACTTCATCACCGGGTGGAGAGATCCAAGATGGCCGATTAACAACAGCTCAGGATTGTAGCTCCCAGTGAAAGCACAGAGAGCGAGTGGACGCCGCAATTTCAGACGAATTTCTGTGGAACACAACTGGGAAATTCCCTGCAGAGGAGTCACACGGGTTGCCAGCGTGACTCTTTTGGCTGGAGCAGCTGTTTTGCCTGCACCCCAGCATGGCGCAGCGCTTCTCAGTGTGGAGTATATGCAACTGGGTGCCCCTTGAGTCGGGCTCAGCTGGTCCCATCCCCACAAGGAGAACAGCAATTGGAAGCGCTGAGGACTGAGAGTTTCACAGTAAGCACAGCTGAACCCGGGAAGGCCTAGCTCTGTGGGGAAAGGGCGTCCACCAAAGGAAAACTAAGAAACAGAAAAA
>CAUYLG010035735.1:0-94238 GCA_963573385.1 Cacajao melanocephalus
CAATTCTCCTGCCTCAGCCTCCCAAGTAGCTAGGATTACAGTCACGTACCACCACACCCAGCTAATTTTTGTATTTTTAGTAGAGACAGGGTTTCACCTTGTTGGCCAGGCTGGTCTTGAACTCCTGACCTCAAGTGATCTACCTACCTCAGCCTCCCAAAGTGCTGGGATTACAGGTGTGAGCCACTGTGCCCAGCCGGAAATTTGTTTCTTTAGGATTGGGTATAAGCCTATCAGATAAAGAAACAGGGCCACCCCAGTGCTGTCCAAGATGCTGCGATGAGGGGTCAGCACAGTGAACTGATCCCAAGTTTCACCTGGGCTAACCAAAACAATGCAATCTCATGTAACCCACGTTTGGGGGTGGGCTCAATTCAATATGATGCATGACTTTTGACCCAGAGTGCTATCAGTTACAGCCAATTATATCTGTTCAATGCTTCTGAAATAAAGATCTTCTGCTCTGAGCAAGCACTGCATTCTGGGAAGGGCAAGGACCCAAATGTGTAATTGCAACGACTATGGTCTTCCAACACTAGAGACTCATCATAAGGTGTCATAGGAAGCCTGCCAGAAGAGGTGTAAATGGAGATGAAGCAATACCCGGTGCCAAGTGGAAAGCAAATCCAAGGCGGGGCAAAGATCTCCAACAACAAAAATCACGGCTGCAGCCTACAACTCATCAAGCTCTTCATCTATGCCAGATTCTATGCTAAGAATTTTATGCTTATTATAATCTCACTAGCTCAGACAGCAACCCTAGGAAATAATTATTGTCATTGTCATTTTCCATGTAGAGAAACCAGTGTTTGGAGAGGTAACCTGACTTACTAAGTCAAGCAACTGGTAATGTCAGAGCGTAGATTTGACCCCAGTCTGTCTGACTCCAAAACTCAAACTCTCAATGCTCTACTGGCCCCAATGAGGAGGACCTTCAAAGAGGCCCAGGAGGTTTGTCAACTAGCTCCTGGATGACAGCAGTTGCTGTAATAACTGAGTTTCTAGCCCTTCCTTTTTCTCAAATATATTAGCTGCTCTTGTACTAAAAGAAAGTTCCAGATTCATGCCAACTGTACTTTCACCCATATGAAAGAGAAGACGAGAGGTTCAAAATTCCATTACAGCCTTTCTCTTTCTCCTACCAAACAGTTTGAAAGGAATATCCAAGAGGGAGAGGAAAAAAGTAGGTTTGTTAAAGAAGTTGAAAAATGTGCTTTCAAATGAGAAACATGTGTGCGATTATTCTTCATCTTTTGTCTCCTCACCCAACCCAGCTGAAAACAAGTTAACAGGATACAAATGCACACATCCACATAAAGATAGGAAAAGTCAGTGGCGCCCTGGATGGCAGGCCAGGAGCTGCCGCAGGAAGCTCGAAGAAGTCGTGGAAAACTCCACAGCCACTCCAGCTCAGATCCAAGCAGAGTTTTCAAGTATGTGTACAATGACTCCTGGCAAAGAAGAAAACTGGACTTGAATTGTTTTTTAAAGGGAAGGGAGCAGGAGGGGATGATCTGCTACAGGCAGGCCTGAGAACCAGCAAGTGTGTCAGAGATTGAAGAAGTGCTGGCACTAGGCCAGTTTTTTATATCATTTCTTTTTTTTCCCTCCCTTCTGGCACAAATAAGCTACAGAATTTCAAAAACTGGGTCATCATTTTTGAATTCCCTGCTTTCAGCAAAGTGCTCAGTTGGTCTTGTTGACTGGCTTAAAAGTCTGATTTCCTGAGCTAACACTTCCTAGCCATTCAGCTGCAGGGGAGTCATAAACCAGGGGCCTGCCTACCTACCTACTGGTCACAGATGTGCAATGGATCACTCAGGGAAGCTGGAGGGCCATCCTTGGATTTCCTGCCATTATATATTTAACAGCATGAAATATGCCCATTAAAGCACCACTTCAAAGGCTAACATTCTTCCTGGGAGGCCAAGGGAAGGGAGACAGCACAGACTCCCAGGGAGACATTCTAACACCCTGATCTCATTGAGTGATGGCTTTACCCAGAAGTTTAGGTGTTCCCAAGAGCGTGGCTGGTCTGCCCATGAGGGACATGGGGCCATGAGGAAGCTGTTCTACACAAGCTTTATCCAGGGTCAGCGAGAGTTCTCACCCCTGGATGAGTAGTCAGCACCTGCCACTTATGGAATTTGGCACCATCTAGGTTTTCTTCCAGAAGCAAACTTAAACTTACCTCCATCAGGAGAGGGTTTTGAGAATTTTCACTTGATTTTCTAAAATGACATCAAGAAGTCTCTAAATACCACCTTTCATCCCCAAGTGCCAGATTTCTAGGAAGTTTCGCAGGTTCATCAGCAGGAGACAAAATACACTCTGCCCTTCTGGCCAGGTGAAAGCCTTTCCTACCTCTTCACAGTGACTTGCTTCAGACTGACACAATCACATCACAGTGCAGCCTCCTACTTCAATATTGGCCTTCAATGAACTCTCTGCTGGGTGAACAGGAAACTCATTGTGAGCTGAGTTTCTAAGACTCTAACACTCAGGCAAGAGGCATCGAATTTCAGCGAGATCTTTTGGAGCATGAACACAAGTAAAAACCAGCCGCGGGGTCAAGTCTGGGCTTGCTTTATTTGACCTTGGTTTGTTTTATTTTATTTAGGAAAACTTTTGGGGGGAACGCAGTGGACCATAAAACCCTTACCTTTTAAAGGAGCCCATTGTTAGCAATTTGTTCATCACAGCTCCCTCGATCTCACCAAAAAAGTCTCCAGTCTATGGGGAAGAAGACATATGAGGAGGTGTAGATAAATAATGTGCCCAAACAGGAGAGAAGAAATGTAAAGGGACACAGTCTGTGTCTTGGAACTGACAGGAGCAAAAGGCAGGTTTTTAGGAAAGTAGGAAAGGTTTTAACAGTCATGAGAAGTTATGGGATTACACAGCAAACTAGTGAGCAGATGTGAACACTTCCACAGTATATGGGAGGGGGCTTCGTAACCCATAATAAATGCTGAAATTAAAACATGCATGCACACGCATGTGCACACACGTGCATACACACACATACCCCACTACCCTTGGATGGAGTAGGTAGTAATCTGCACATAATCCCTTGTGATTAAAACACTATTCACATAGGCAGAAACAGGCTATGAGAGGGCTTCCTAAGCACTAATAAAAATAATTGTTTATAATTCCTGGATGACCTGTTTAGGAAAATACAGCAGTCCACTTCATCAGCCCTATAAATTTCCTGCAGTTGAGAATCCGTCTTTTCTCAGAATCACTTTCTGAGGATCACTTTCATTTTGTCATAGGCAGTTGACACATTGACCAAGAGTAAGACTATCCAGCCCCTTGAGGAGACAGCATGGCCAGTCATACTTCCAATGGCCTTCCCCTACATCTGAGGCTTTGCAATCATTCCCCAGCACCAGGCTGATGTTTTTGTAAGTCTACTTCTTGGTGCTTGCCAAGATTTGTGAACTTTGAATGGTGAAATGAAGGATTAACATCCTCATGCATGCCCTCTTAACTTCCGGAGCCACTATCATGCAAGGTGTCCCATGGGGGAGGGCGTATGCAGTGCATGGAACAGAGCCTGCAGCAACAGCCTTCTTCTGCCAACATGCTGCAATGAGACAGTGTTGCCCGGCAGAGAAGCCCCATCTCTACTCTGGGTGCTCTGAAGATTTATAGCTTGTGAGTAGGTGGGTGGGTGGAGGGCACTGCAATAAGAATCCAAATTACATAAATTCCTTAGGCTTTGTGTTACCTAAACCCCAATTCCATTGCAACTAACTGAGTGACTTCAACCACACTCCTGGAAGTTTTCAGGCAGCAAGATATATATAAAAACTCTGGCAAAATGTACAGGGGGATGAAAAGGAGGAAGAAGGAAACAACATTTCTCTGACTGGATATTGAGCGCTTCCTTTTTCACTACAGGGAAACTTGGAAACTTCTGTAAACTCTGTAGGCGTGTACTGCTGCTAGGAGCAAGAAGGACATTTGTATTTCATGTGTATAAATATGCCAGTTTCAATGAAACTGGTTGTTAGATGGAGAAGAATTATCCTAATTGGGGCACAGGAAGTCAGACAACATCAAACAAGCCCAGGCTAAGCAGGCTGGCAGGCTCACTGGGTCTACTGCAGGCTTATTCCATGGAGAGAGAGAGCAGGGAATCTGTAGTGGCCATGGCTGCTCATGGCTGAAACAGTCACTCACTCTTTCCATCATTTGTTGGCTGGTCCAGGACTCACCCCTGGGACATCTACTGTATCCTTTCTGAGCCCTGGGATCATTCCTATCTCAGCCCTACGTGAGTAGAGCAGAAGAATAGAGCTCCTCCTTCCAGACAACTTATTTGGGTTCTTGCTCCATAGATTCTTGAATGCCTATGTTCCTCCTCCCAGCCAAAGGGGCATATAACTATAGGCCAAAGGACTTTCCTGCTGTCTCAGGGACTGGCCTTGTTTCATAGGCCCATTCATCTCAACTAATGTTCCATCAACTGTCCCCTGTCTAGTGATGTTCAGCATCAGGAGACTGGGAATGGGCATTTTGAGTCTCAATAGCGTAAACAAGGTGCACTGAAAATTCTACAACATTCTCATAAAATAAGAGAGGAAATGAAAGCACAATTCCTCAACTTTCCTGGAGCTCCTGTTTATAAATCACCAAACCATTCATCTGAGACCCTAAGAAGCCACATGTGAGGATGATTAACTAATTGATTAAGCAATGAACCTATCATACTGCTGACTACTAAAGAATTTTAAATGATTTAAAAGAGACTTCATTATAATGTATTAGTATACTCAAATATTTGAGTTAGAAGCATCCTCACTGTACAGAACCTATTTAGAGGTTCAGACAAGTTAAGGAACTTGCTGATGATCCCAAAACTAATTGAGAAAGAGAGCTAATATCAGAAACGACCTTCCTTCTCTGATGGAGTTACTTTATTATATGCACTGTTAAACTTGTTTGTATTTTACCTTTTTTATACATTAATGTAATTTCTAATTGCAGGAAAAGTTTTAATGCAGAAAATTTGAATGGAAAAACCTGTTTCTCAATTATAATACCATTGACTTTAACTCTTATTTTGATTTCCAGGCAGAGTGGAGATTTCTGTGCTCAAGCTCATAGCTTGGTTTCTTTTCATCTCTCTCCCTCCCGCCCCTATGCTGCACATGGTGCAGTCAAATGAGAATATTCCTCTTCCATCTCTGGACCCTTGTCCCTCGGTGTTAAGAGTACAAGCTGTTAATCCTTGAACTCAGATAACTGATTTTTAAAAAGCAAAAACCAGAAAAAAGCCATAAACAATAATTATGTAGAAACATACATGTATGTGTGTGCACGCATATGAAGGTGAAATATCAGAAGGAAAAATAACCTCCTTAAAGTTGCCCAAACTATTTAAGGTACTCCACCCTTGAGGGAAAAGTTCTTTATGTGGCACAGACAACTCTAAGGCTAAGAGTTCTATAAATTGAACATTTTATGAGTGAGAGAACAGACCCTGGGCACTGTCACCCCCCTGCACCCCCCACTGGGAGGTAAAAACTCTTTGGGGCCTGCTGAGAAGCAGACTGTAGCATTCTTAGAGGGATGGTAATAAGGTTTTATAATCTCCTGCTATTACCTCCTAAATAAAGATCATTGTCTCAAAGTTTTAACGCCATAATTTGTTGCCCCTGACCCAAGCACATTCTGAGCTCCTTTGAGTCGGTAGAAAATTTTCACTCACCTGTGTGTAGTCTTCGGACACCAAAATAAATCCATTATTGTCTATGAGGTAACAGTTCACAGTCTAGAAAATTAGAAAAAGAAAAAAACAACAGCTTCAACTTCGGGCCATCACACTGCTTTTAAACAGAATGCCGTACTTCCAACCCGAGAGAAACCTGTATTTTTGGAAGGCAATTGTTTTCAGGGAATTGCAAAAACCTGCTGGCTCTAGGCATTAAGGCCACGGTTAAGATAACCCAGGTGTTTACTCTGCAAAACTAACAAAAAGCACCGAACAAGTCTTCAATGATCCAGATTGGGATAAAAAGCATATGCATTAAACAATGATGAATTACAGTTTGTCTTTTTTTTTTCTTTGTATGACCTGAATAATATTTCCCAGGAACAAAGTGCGCAGAAGCCCCTGAGCCTATATTGGCGGTTGAAGGGCAGGCTGTTTTGAAAGCAAAACGCCAGCACAATGTCATTACTCTAATGATGTATTAATGAAAACACCGTGTCAGCTCAGAGGACCATCAGGGGACCAGGTAATATTTTTTAATTTGTTCATAGACTGAGGCAGGGGGGAAGGGGCAGACTTCTGTTAAAGGAGCCCCTCAGGCCTCCTAAAGGTTTTCAAACTGTGTTTTTAATTGGGAGCTGGATTTGGGGGCAGGGCTGTTAGCTTTTGGTAGCTCATACTTATAAATTGTCGAAAGAAAGGTAAGCCCAAACCTCTGTTTCCCCCACACTACTTTAATCTCAAGTGAATGATTTGCTACAGGCTAAGTTTTAATTATAGTGCTGTGGAGTTTAAACTTAAGGTTTAATTCCGTCCTTGATGTAACTCAGTTTCTATTTATTGCAGCTTTACATACCGACTGCAACATTTAATTTGTAACATATCTTTACTCTGAGCTAAATTCCGCCTAGCTCCAGGCCACCATGGGGCTGATGTTTTCTGGGACATTTGCCTATCCGCAGGGTTGGTTTTGGTTAGGCACAAAAGGGCAGCAGTGAGTTGGTCAGAAAGGCCCATCCTTTATTACTAGACAGTGACTGCAGAATCAACAGAAAATTAAAAGCCCTGCTAGCAGCTTTTATAAAAGAGTTGGCTGCTCTGGTGAACAGCAGAGCTTCTCACAATTATACAAAAGAATCAGAAGAATTACTTGAGTAACCTCTTCACAGCCTTGCTATTTGAAGCAGCTCTCAGCCTCAGGGAAACTACCTTGGTTTTGGAGGAAGTCTTGCTAAACTTTCTCCATTGTCAGGAGATAGCATCATGGAAATAATCTCACAGAGCTGTGTTTCCAACACGTAGCCACCAGCCTTATGCGAATTTAAATTTAATTTCAACTTAATTAAAATTAAATGCAACTAAAAATTCAGTTCCTTAGTTACACAAGTCACATTTCAAGGGTTCCACAGCTACCTCTGGTTAGTGGCTACACTTTAGGACATTTCCATCACTGTGGAAAGTTCTTTGGGACAGCAGTGCCTTAGGTTATACTAGCACTACAATGAGTTTTAACCTAGTCTATATTGGGTCATAATAGACGAATCCTTGCTGATCTGAATGTCATTGTCAGAGGTATTTGAACCACAACAATTCCATCTTTAGGGGCTGGAGAAAATGACGCTGAGACCTGTTGGGCTGCATTCCCAGGAAGTTAAGGCATTCTAAGTCACAGGATGGGATAGGAGGTCAGTATAACATACAGGTCATAAAGACCTTACTGACACAACAGCTTGCAGTAAAGCAGCTGGCTAAAACCTACCACCACCAAGATGGTGATGAGTGTGACCTCTGGTCGTCTTCACTGCCATACTCCCACCAGCACCATGACAGTGTACAAATGTCATGGCAATGTCAAGAAGTTACCCTATATGGTCTAAAAAGGGGAGGCATGAATAATTCGCCCCTTGTTTAGCCTACAATTTCAAAAAACTTTAGAAGTGGGCAATTGGCAGCCCTCAGGGATGCTCTGCCTACAGTGTAACCATTCTTGATCGCTTTACTTTCACAATAAACTTGTTTTCACACGTTGCTTTATGCACTTGCCCTGAATTCTTTCTTACATGAGATCCAAGAACACTGTCTTGGGGTCTGATTCAGGACCCTTTTCAGTAACATCTTTCTGGTGAATCCCAAAGGGATGATATGGAAGAGACCCCCGACCCAATTGGCTGACTTTGGGTAAGTGGGGTGCATCTACCTGGGTAAAGAATGGGCTTGGTTTAGAGTCCCAACTTAGGGGAGTTAGAATCTCTCCTAAGGCAGAGTGAGTTAAAGGCTCCTATTAATGAAAGGCAAGGATGTTTGATCAAACTTGGGTTCAAGGCTCAACTTAGGAAGGTTAGAGTCCTTCCTAGGATTTGGGGGGTTAGAGGAGCCTCTCAGTAAAGTCCCTCTTGGCTAAGAATGGGTTTGGCACTATGGAATGTTAACTACTATTCTCTTTGGATTAATCTGTCTTGCACTTTTTGCTGAGGGCTATGGGTGACAAGATTAGACATGTATAGGACAATGGGACATAGGGAGATTTTTTCTCCCCCAAAAAAGAGAAACTTGAGACCTGATGAGACTGCTGGAAAAGATCCCTTCACTACCAACAAGTGGCCGCCTAAACTTTTCCGTTTCACTGCAATAGGTGGGTCTTTCTCTGGCCTTCCTGAGCTCTTCACCTTCCCCACCCTGCCTCAGGCAATGCTTTCCTCTCTCCCCTTCCTCTTTCTTATCTTTTCTGTAACTCAAGGCCATCATATTGCCCAGAGGCAACAAGCTGAAACTCCTGGTGGGAGGCTGGATTAACAGTGATGAGGCCCAACCCCCGGGAAGGATGAGGCTTGCCAGTTTGATACTGGGCACTAAGCAGAGGGGCTAATGTCTGTGTTTTGTCGCATATATTTTGCTCTGGGCAGAACGGAAAAAGGTAATTTTCCTTTGTGTTGTGGCTTGGCTCCTAGGGCTGTGGTGCAGCCAGCCAGGTCACTAGGGCTGCCCAAGGAAAGGGAACCCAGAAGACTGGCATGCCAGTAAAAGTGTAAGAATTTCTTACCAGTCAAACTTCTAGCCCCTTTTTCTCTCTCTCCACCCCCTTTTCTCTCTCACTCTCGCTCTCGCTCTCTCTCTCATTCTCTCTCTCTCTGTACAAACAGGTTGAATGAGTAGTAAAAATCACTGTTTAGGTAAAAATCCTCTGTAAAGTTTTGATTAATAGGAAAAAGGATTCATGAGGCTAGTCTTAAATGGTAGTGAATCTGGTGTGCTTTGTGTGTCTTTCTGTATCGTTCTGTCATAAAAGAGGGGTAGTCTAGGATAAAACGCCAGCATAGGACTCCCATTAGCCCGCTGTTCAAGATGGCCTACCTAAAAACTTTGCTGCACAACCCTGAAAAAACAAAAACAAAAACTGAATGACATTTCCGTGTTGTCTTGTATGTCCTTGGAAACCTGACCTTGTAACCATGTGGCTGGGCTTTCTCTTTTCACAATAGCAGTATTCTGGTTTAGGAAAGGAGTCCTTTATCTTCTGCCTGTTTGTGTATTTATATGTGCTGTATGTGTTACATGAAAGAACTTTGATTAATTGGCTTAAAAATGATAGGTGCTTAAATCAAATATTCTCAGAGAAATAAAAAGTGTAGTGCCATTTAGTTCAGGTGACTTTAGTAATCTTTGGGAAATAAAGACAGTTTTAAAAATCATTGATAAAATAAAAATATCTTCAAAAATGTAAACATTTGGTCTAAATTATGCAGGTCAGATATTAGGTTTGCTAAATGTTTTAAGGTCATGAACTGCTGCTTTGACTTTCGAAAATTGTTCAGCTTACCTATTTTGGAGCATTAGATTCTAGATAAGGCCTGGGGACAAGTGGAGAGTCATGCCCTCTAGCTCTGCTGCAAAAAGTCAGACACCTTATGGTGTCCCAGGCTTGGCACCTAGCACATAATTAAAATCCCTTACTTACCAAGGTTTTTACTAAAAGCTGCTAAGAGTTAACACTGTAACATGTATTTGAGACTACTAAGGAAACAGTTCTACATGCAGGGTGTGTAAGAAAAGTAAAATCTATTTTTGGTAAAAAGATTATAAGAAGTCATGGGAATGTGTTTTTCTGCCTGGATTAAAGGGTTAAAGGGCTATTTTAAATTAGGATAAAGCCAAAAGTTTGAACGAGTTGTGAAAGGTTTGTAAAAAATTAATTGTAAAAGAAATTCTGTGTGTGGACACTGACTAAAGTAAAAGAGGTATTATTCAGTTTTCCTGTAAATTGAACACTGGAATAAAAGCACAATACATTTTCTTAGAACACTGATCTGCTCTTTCATTAAAAAAAGTAAAGGGTTATACAAAGTTTATGAAAATCTTACTTTATGGTAAAACTGATTAAGACTGAATACATTTGTCTATAAGGTTTTATTAAGAATTGGATTTAACATTAATAGTACACCAATGCAAAAGTAAAACTTGGCTTATTTGGTATGGAAATCATAACAGGGGGCATTATCAAATGTGAAATAGTGTTTGGCTTTCTTTGGTTTGTATTTGTATAAATTTGTTATTGGTATGTGTTCCAAAATTGTAAGAAGCTCCTATAATTCAACATGGCTTAGTGTATGTTACTAATAGTTATAATTGTTACATAAAATTTGTGTGCCACAGAAGTAACCAAATCTCCTTATCAATTGTGGCTTTAATAGTAGCTATCCTAAGATTTTTTATCATCCACAGATAATTGTCTTGTTTAAATCTACTTCAAAAGATGGTTTATAATCAACTATAGAACTCTGACAGGTGCTATGGAATGCAGGTTTCTGATAACACTGGAGATTGTGACACTAGAATAGAGAAAAAAACTTTCAGGACTCTCATAGAGAGGTGAAAAGTTCATGACAGAACAGGAGTCAAATGCATGAACTGAACTCATAAAAAACTGAATTTTTTTTTTAACTTTTTTGCTTAAAAACATTGCTGATTCTTTTTGTTTTCCAGGGCCAAGAAAACTTTTCTTTTGCTCTATTTACAGCTTTTAACAATCAAGTACAGTATACTTCTGTGAAAAAAGATTTAGAGCATATTTGTTTCTCTCTACCTGATTTCTCCAGAATTTGGAAACTATTTGAGAGTATCTTAATTTATGGCAATATAGTTCTTTGCCCTGTTATAAAAGAAAACATATTCCTACTTCAGTGCAGTAAAAATCTGTTTTCTTCTGTAACAGGACACAATTGGAGAAACTGGTTATTTTACCAAGGCTTTGACTGGAATGGTGTGTTTTCCTTTAAGGAATCAAACTTGACTTAGAGAGCCAAGAAAAGCCCCTTGAAAAAACTAGCCTCATACCTGTCTATACAGTCCCTGTGGAGGGTTCCTGACCTGTGGTAAATAAAGAACGTCACTTTTTGAAAGGCCCAGGAGCCCGAAGTTATCTTGGGACCTCAAGAGGAAAGGAATTTACTCAATTCATAGGTATTTGGGGTATAAACCCATAGCTAGGCTTGGCTTTAAACAAAGCCTTATCTGAGATTTCTTCTGTGGAACAAAACTTCATCAAAGACAATTTTTAAAAGCCTATGTGAAAAATAATTATTCTTGCTGGACTTTATACAAATAATCAGGCCAAGTCTAATAAAGCAAATCAGTCTTACCATGATTTGTCTCTAGTAAAAATGAGAAACCAAAGAGAGAAAACTTATGTTTCAAGAACTATGGTATACCTGTTATTAAATTCTAGTCTCATCAGTTGACTTTAAGTTTTTTTCCTGCAATTTAGACTAACCTTCTTTATTCCTGTGAACCAACCAGTGATCTCTGACTGATACTCAGAAGAAACAAGAGGGATGGGTAATGTAAAAATCTGGATCAATATCCTAATTCTGGGCATGTATTGGAATCAGCTAGCAACCCCAGATCAGCTTGGTTCCAATAGTTGCCCAGTTAATGGAAAGTCTTCTCATTTAGTTTACTTGGGATAATTTTACTTATTTTGTTTTGCTGTTTTGGAATACATTGCTATTGTACTCTGTGCAGAAATGCTGGACAAGCTTACTGAATGTTTTTTTTTAAACTGAGCACTTATTGATCATCTAGATATCACCTTTTGTCAGAACTCGGAGTTATGAATGGCCCCTGCCATACCAATGCTTTCTCACTGAACTCCTCTCTACCCTGAATGCAAGAAACCCAATAGTTAGACGGGAATGACATCGCCCCTATTCAGCATGAAGAAGTTATAGAAGATGGATCTTAACCTCCCCTGCAACCCTTAGGATTAAGGGTTCTCTTATAAAAGGTAAGGGGGAAATGTCAGAAGTGTTTGAACCACAGCAGCTGCATCTTGAATAGGGGCTGGTTAAAACAAGACTGAGACCTGATGGGCTGCATTTCCAGATAGTTAAGGCATTCTAAGTCACAGGATGAGACAGGAGGTCAGCACAAGATACAGGTCATAAAGACTTTGCTGATAAACAGGTTGCAGTAAAAAAAAAAAAAAAAGCCAGCTAAAACCCACCAAAACCATGATGGCAACAAGAGTGACATCTTATCCTCCTCACTGCTATACCCCCACCAGCAACCATTACAGTTTACAAATGCCATGGCAATGTCAGGAAGTTACCCTATATGGTCTAAAAAGGAGAGGCATGAATAATCTCCCCATTGTTTAGCATATCATCAAGAAATAACCATAAGAATGGGCAACCAGCAGACCCTAGGGCTGCCCTGCCTATGGAGTAGCCATTCTTTCATTCCTTTACGTTTTTAATAAACTTATTTTCACTTTACAGACATGCCCTGAATTCTTTCTTGTGTGAGGTCCAAGAACCCTCTCTTGGGGTCTGGATTGGGACCCCTTTCTGGTAACATCATGATGCTCATTCTGCAGATACAGACTCTGAAGCAAGGAGAGGTTAACCTCTGTTGAATCAGTAAATATGTGTTGAGTACAGACATGGCCTCCATATTCAGATATTGTCAATATTCAAATCCCCACAGTTGCATATGGTGCCACAAATCATCATAACCCCTACTCCTAAGTATAAAGTTAGTTCCTACGCCAACATCTCTAACTAATTAGTACTCTTGCTATTAGACCTGCATCTTTGATCAATATCTCTCTGTTTGCCTAATATTGTAAATATTGAGCAATGCAATGCAGGTACAAGGTATAAAGTCAATTGGAAATCTTGAGAAAGAGGCAAGATATCATGAAGTCCACGCAAGTAATGCTGAACAGCTCCAATCACACAGGAAGCCACTGACACATTAGAATCTGTCAGAGGCATAAACATGAAAAAATACTTGCTACAGATAAGACATGAGAAGTACTTCCAAAGAGAATAATTTCAACAGCAAGGGACTAAGAAAAACACCTGAGAAAATGAATCAAATTCTTTACTATATTTGACCCTTTTTGTGGTCATTCTGAGAAAAATTAAATGTAAAGTGAAGGATTCGATACTGTGCTATTTTAACATCTTATCAGAAACACTAAACTCCTGGCCCCTAAACCCTACTACATTTGTTTCTTTGGAAAATTAGAGGACAGTTGCAATTATAACCTAAATTTATTTAAAAAATAAACAGTTTCATACTTTCTGCTTCATTTAGAGACAAATCTTCAAAATAACTTTTCATTTATTTGCTGTAAACATCTGGTTTTCTGACCTCTCTTCTTAGAATGAGGCCCTCCTTATGATGCTTCTTATCATAGCCAGCACCAGTAGAAAGGAGGTCAGAAGACTCACTTCTCAGACATCTGCCCTGCTCCCTCCCGCTTCTGTGTGGAAGGAACAGAGGTGAGAGCTCTGAAGTAGGAGCAAACACTGTTTTAACTCAGAACTTGGAAAACCAAGCTCCAAAAACAGGGGAGTGGCTACCTTGGGAGAATACCAGATGAAAACTATCACACAAAGAGGTTTTTCATAAAACATGATTGCCGCTAATCATAATAACAGTAACAATGTAAGGAGAAGAATAAGGAGAATGGCAGCTACAGGAGGACATCAACTCATGCAAACCTCACTTTTCACAGTCAAGCAGGAGATTTTTCTCTTGGAAAGAAGAGAAAACTGAGCCCCAGAGATGATGTTTTCGCCAAGGTCACACACACACAAGTGAGACTTGAGTCCACTGCTATGGGACTCCAAAGCCCACACTCCTTCTACTGGCTGACCCCCACCCCTACTTTCTAAAAGATGGCAGGACACAGATAGTGTCTCAGGGTCCTGCCTGCTCATGGAAGGCTTTCCTGATTTGAAGAAAGCAATCCCTTTATATAATGTGTGTATGTGTGTATCTATTTCTATACCTATATGTATATCTATATCTAATCTCTATGTATCTAAGACAGATCTTGTCTGTCACCTGCTACCAAAGGAAACCACAACAAATGGCAGAAAAATCAACATACCAAGTGTCTGGGGTGTTATTATTGTGGCTGAAAGCAAGTAAAAACAATAAAAGTGACTAATGTCTGGGTCAGTGTAATCAAGTGGTATCAACCCCCAATTACAGGTTCCTTGACTCCCTGAGTATAGCAATTCTTAAGCTAATATCTGAACCAAGAAATGACTTAGGGCGATTTTTCTATCCATCTCCACCACTTGCTAAGGAATAATCTATGGAAGAAAAAAAGAAGCCCATTATAGGCTAGAGTCTAAAAATACACTTAATGAACTTCTCATTTTGGTAAGATTGGTCTACATGCTATCAAACAATGATGGGAAGAGGAACAAGGGGAGAACTGGCCAGGGCTCCTGAAGGACAGCACGCCTAAGCTTCCATTTGTTTCCAAAGGGGCCACTTTTGTTGTTGTTGTTGTTGTTTTGAGACAGAGTCTCACTCTGTTGCCCAGGCTGGAGTGCGGTGGCGTGATCTCAGCTCACTGCAACCTCTGCCTCCTGGGCTCAAGTGATTCTCCTGTCTCAGCCTCCCAAGTAGCTGGGATTACAGGCATATACTACCATGCCCAGATAATTTTTCTGTATTTTAAAAATAGAGATAGGGTTTCACCACATTTCCCAGACTGGTCTTGAACTCCTGACCTCAAGTGATCCTCCTGCCTTGGCCTCCCAAAGTGCTGAGATTACAGCCGTGAGCCACTGTGCCTGGCCTGGGCCTCACACATTCCCCAGCAAAGTGGGCATGTTTCCTGTGCGTGGGCTGGGGAACAGCATTTATTTCTTCTACGCTGAGTACCAGTTGATATTTATTTCTTGTATCATGCTTCTATTTCACACTACTCAAATCAACTTTTCCCCCTTATATTAAGATTCCAGGACAGAAATCTGGCAGCAGAGAAGATGCCTCACTGAACTTGTTCATGGCTAACTTTAAATTTCAAGGTTACACTGAGTATAATAAGACTTGTGCACCATTTTAAGTAAGAAACAGGCACTGCTGACATTGGGATTTACAAATCACTGAGAAAAACCACAGGTCCAAGGCAGGGTGCTGTGTCATTAATGTAGACCTAGGTCACTGAATCTGAAAGGTGTCACTACATTTTCCTTCCTTCCTTTTCCTTCCCTTCCTTCCTTTCCTTCCTTACTCCCTCCCTCCCCTTCCCCGCTGCCCCCATCCCCCCCTCCGCCCCTCTTTCTTTCTTTGTCTAGCTCTGTTGCCCAGGCTGCAGAGGAGTGGGGCGTGATCTGGGCTCACTGTACTCTCCTGTCTCCTGGGTTCAAGCAATTCCCCTGCCTCAGCCTCCTGAGTAGCTGGGACTACAGGCGCGCACCACAACGCCTGGCTACTTTCTGTATTTTTAGTAAAGATGGGATTTCACCATGTTGGCCAGGCTGATCTCAAATTCCTGACCTCAACTGATCTGCCTGCTTTGGCCTCCCAAAGCGCTGGGATTACAGGTGTGAGCCACTGCCCCCAGCTGCATTTTTGTAGATACTGCTGTTACTTTGTCTAACTGTAAATATTAAAAGGCAAACTTAGTGACAAGATGACTTTCTAAATAGACCTCCCTGTCAATGATCACTTGGATTAAATTGTTATTGAGAAGTATTAGTGGAGTGGAGTAAGCCCACTGGAGTTAAGGGGTCAGAGTGCTGGGTTTATGGATAAATCAGGACAGAATTAGCTAGAATCCAGTCTGATCAAATGTTTTTTCTATGTCACTTTACAATAAATAATGTTCAATTGCCTTCTCCATATGGCCTGTCTGATAAAAGGAAACAGGGAAAGTATTTTCTCAGCTTTCCCTCACTGTGCTACCCTTTCTTCCCAAATGAAGCCCACCATCTTAAAAGATGTCTGTCACCCTGCCCCAAGGGTGCACTAACAGGTTGAAGAGCTTGAAGAAATTAGGGTCTCAAACAGACACTGTAAGCACCTACTCCACAGCTACCTTTGGCAAAACATCTGGAGATGAGGTTGTTTTAAAAACGCAGCAATAAAGAGTAGGGATAGAGAGCCCAGAGAGAAGTTGATGTTTTAAAACACGCATCATTCTGCAACTACTGGATGGCTCAGTATTACTCAGAGAAGTCTGATTCTTGGTCACAGAGGCAGATCAGGTAGATACCTGAAGTTAAAGCCCAAACCCAGGTCGTGGGAATTGGGCAGTCACAGACTGGAAAGGCAGGGTGCCTGGGAGTGACAAATGGCAGTACTAACGCTGTGTCCACTGGAAGGCGTACTAGCCCAAAGGATAAGGCACCAGTTTTAGAATCAGAGACTATGACATTTGCTATCCGTGTGAACTTGAGCAAAGTCTTTCTAACGCTCGAGTCTGTTTTCTGATCTCAAAGGTGGAGATAGCAACAACTCTTCCATAAGGTTGCTGAGAAGATTAAATGGGAGTGTGCATTTAAAGTACTGAGCATAGTACCTACTGCACAGTAAGTCCTCCAAGAATACAGGCTTACATCTGCTCAGCAAATGTTTATTGGTCACCTACGATGTGTCATTTTTATAAGCATCCTAATGCTACAATTTTACAGTTTTTCAGAAAGGGAAGTTGTTACATAGTTCATAGCAGGAGGTCCTGGCAGACTGGCTGAGCTTTTTTGCATTTTGTTTTGCCTTTTGTTTTGAAGGATGTCTTTTGTTTGCTTTGATTGGTGAAACAACTCACTTAGAAACCTGGTATTGTACTGTCTGTTGTCTTCATTTGTAGTGAGAAAGGGACACACGGACACACACACACACACACACACACACACACTAGGTTCTTGCATCTGAGAGTGGGGCCTGAATCTCTGTACCTCAGGCACAGGAAGGTGCCAGTCCTTACTACTTTTCTCCGGGTCTCATGATCCAATCCCTAGTATTTCCATTGTCGAATACACTGACACTTATTTCACATCATTTGCTCTACCTTTTCATTAACTAACGATCGTTATCAGAAGACTTTCTTTTGAAAAAATTTATTGCAGAGGGGTCAACTGGGAAAGATGTGCTTAGTAGGGGTCACCTGTGGCCCCTCGCCCATCCTCTGTCACTATTCCAAAGATCTTCAAACTCACCCTCTCGCTGAGCTGGGTGGTCCAACATGCAGGCGCCTGGCTGCTTCAAGGCAGCCCTTCACCTCGCCCTATCATAATTCAAGTAAGTCTTTCTGATGCCAGAGGAAATGCCTACAAGGCCTTGAAAAGTCTTAGAGATATTTAATAGGGGTTATTAGTCTCTATTCCTTTGGAACAAGAAAGGGTAGAGCTGACTTTGATCATGAAGTTTTCGATCCTCTCACTGCCCTCACACCTCTTCCAGCGCCTCAGTAGGAGACTCCTTCTCACCTTCCACTGTCTTTGCCAACTCCTGGTGCTCTCATCAGATGAGAAGTGGTGCAAAGGTGAGTGGAAGAAGAGACCAAGTGCAGTGAGGAAACACTAGCACCTAACAGGTCAGACTGAGATTAGAGGTGAACACGACCCTCGTTCCTCCCTTCTGACCTGAATGCTAACTGTGTTCTCCTTGACCACCGTGACCCTTTACCACTTTGGTGCCTCTACAGTGGTGTCCTCTGCTTGCAAAGCTCTTCTCAGGCTTTAGGAATTGTCTTCAATGTCATCTCTTACTCAGGCTTCAGGCATTGTCTTCAACATCATCTCCTTCTTCCGTTGACTTAAATGTCAGAGAAGCCTTCCCTGACCACTGCATGTCAGTTCACTCTGCAAAACTTATCACAACTGATGATCATATAAGCTTCTCTCTCCTGCTAACCAGAAAGCTCCAGGAGAGCAGGGCCATTTCTGACTTTGCTTCCCATTGAATGCCCAGTGCTTAGCCAGGCACCAGGTGCCTAAGAAGGGTTCGGTAAACACGTCTTAAAGGAAAGAGTGAGTGTGTGAACTGTTGCCTCAATGTCTCTGAAGGTAACATTCACTCTGGGTGAAATGGAGCTCCTTCACAGTCAGCCCCATGGCCAGGTCCTCCAAGCAACATGGCTCAGGCTCTGACCAGACCAACCAAAGATGCACCTCTACAAGATGGCGGAGCATCCGGCACACTGGCTCCACTTATCAGCCAGGGAACTTCTGCCAAGGCCCAGAGAGTGCATTGATGGGGGAGACAAAGGGGCTGGAGTGGACTGATTTATGGCTAAGTATGTCTGATAAGCCTGAGGAGTTGGGCCAGGTCATCAGTGCAGTGGAGAAGCCAGAAGCACTGAATTTAATGAGCCCCCACAGCTGTTTTTAATGGGGACCTGATTATTTGAGGGCAGTTGGGGGAGAGGCGAACATGGTCTCATATGCCTAATTAAAAGTTATGAGAAAGAGAATGACACATGGCAAGAGTCTGCTGAAACAATGGAAAGTGGTGAGAAGGCAGGGCTGACTTTTCTATTTAAAACAGTGTCAATTGGTTGCCTGGAGCCAAAATTTAAATGTCAAAGAGGACAATAGATGACAGCTTCAAAGTACAAACTCAGGACATCTGAGCATCAGATCAAGTTCAGAAATCAGGGCAACTTCAAGACTTAATTTTCAAAGCATGGAGACCTTTAAATATTTGAATAGGGGTTTATCCCAATGGTTGCTAAAAGAATATTGTTAGTAGTGAGGAAGAGGTCATAGCCTGTGCTTACTATGCCCAGGAGAAATTGTCACTTGCCCAAAGTGTATATACTGCTGGCATCTGAGGTTTCAAATCCAGCAACCTGAAACCACAACATGGAAGAAAATATCTTTAGAGTTTAAAAAAAAATTTATAACTAACATTTATTGAATGCTTACCATTTCCAGGAGCCATACCATGCATTGTTCACATCTTATCTCATTCATTCTTCACCATTACTCTATGAGGTGGGTATTTCTATCCCTATTGTATAGTTGAGAAAACTGAGGCATGGAAAGGTTTGGAAACTTGCCCAAGGTCACATATTACTGTCAGAGTCACAACTTGAAGCTAGTCAGTGTAACTGTAGTTTTGCCTTCAACCACCATGTTAGACCACTTGTGAAAGCAGTCACCGAATCACAGACATTCACTAGATGTTTCCAACTCTAGGTGGAAATCCATTTCCATTTGTTTTTATAAGAGGATGCACTGAGGGAATGTGGGTTCTAGGAAGATTACCGTCTCTGGCTTTAGTTATAAAATTCTTGAACCAACTATCCAACTGTCTATCCAATCAAGCAACCAACTACCTAACCAACCAACCAATGAACCAACCAACTATCCAAGCTACTGCCCTACCCGTCAGCCACCTGACCAACCATCTATACAATCAGCCAACTAGCCAACTAACCATCCTCAGTCCTCTTACTGTAAAATTGGGATTCCTAATTATACCCACTGTGCAAGCGAGGAGTTTAACACAGGGCCTCAAGACACCAATTAATCACTATTACTACTGAGTTGTGTTGTTCTTGAGCTGAGCACTCCAATAAGACAATAAATGTCTCAAAGACATGGGAGAGGCTTGAGGCCCACTTGACTATTGTACAAAAATCACTCCTGAACTTACTGAAAAGGGTGTGGACCATAACTTCACAGGGTGTTCTTTCCTACAGGGAAATTAGTTTTGATCTAATGATCACAAAAACTTGGGCTTCTGCAGAAAACTTTGTTGACTGGCTTTTTTTTTTTTTTTTGATACTGTGACTGATACAATGATGATGATTTTCTAACCAGCAGCCAGACCTTCGGGGACTGTGTATTTTATTTTAACTTCATTCTGGACTCCCTTTTACATTTCCTTACTTGTTTTCCCTTTGTCTACTTTCTAGTTTCTAATCTATGTTTTCTGGGTTGAAATTGTTTGGTTAGGATTTCTTAAGTCCTCATGATAACCAGAAGGAATATAAATATGCAACTATCTATAAGGTCTAGTTTACATATTGACTGCTGTTTCACTGATGCAGAGAGAGAAAGACTACCTCAGGTGAAGTGAAAAGGCCACCATGCTACAAAACACGGGGCAGAGAGTACAGGATGGCATGGTATAAAAACATAAGGCAGATGGAAACACTTTGGATAGCGGCACAATTTCACCTTGCATTGCTCATGTGTAGGATTAAAATCCCTCCTCCCAAAAGACAGGGAGAGAGAGAGAAAGAGGAGAGGAGAAGAGAAGAGAGGAGAGGGGAGGAGAGGAGGGAAAGGGAAGGGGAAAGAAGGGAGGGGAAGGGGAAAGAAGGGAGGGGAATGGAGGGGAGGGGATGAGGGAAAGGGAGGGTAGGGGAGGGGATGAGGGGAAGGGAGGGGTGGGAAGTGTAGGGAATGGGGGAAGGGAAGGGATAAGGGGAGGGGAGGGCATGAGGGGAGGGGAGGGGAAGGCAGGGGAGGGGAGAGGATGGGGCAGGGGAGGGGATGGGGAGAGGAGGGGAGGGAGAAGAGATAAAGAGAGGAGAGAAGAAAAGAAAAAAGAAGAGTTGTAGGAGAGAAGCAGTATGCTAGAAAGAAAAATTCTGAGTTTCAAAGTTTTCGACTCCTAGATTTTTTTGTTTGCTTATTACATGAAATTAGCTGAGCCACTTAATTTCTCTGATCCTCAGTTTTTCTTATCTGCAAAATGGGTCAACAATTCCTATTTCACTGGGTTGTTACAAGGATGGAAAGACATTAAGGCATATGGAAAACGGTTTGAAAATTGTAATGTGAGCTCCAAACAGTAGTAATTTGTATTATTTCCTACAAAAATGTCAAAATTCCAATAGTGCTGTCCATGAGACATTTAAAACACATTTCCAGCTGTCATAAACTGATAGGGGTGGAGCGGGGGGAAGAAAGCAAATAAAGCAAATGACATTTTTTTTTTTTTAGATTGACCCAGTGTTATGTATCAACCTGGCCCTGTTTACAAGGGCATTCCCTCTCTCATAAAGCACCATCTGTCACCTTCTCTCCACGGGGGTAGAAACAGGACCAGGAGGCTGTCTTACCTCGTCATCGCAGCTGATGGAGCATTTGCCATCCAGGGAGGCACACTGTGAGGGCAAAAAGCAGAGGGAAATATGTTACTATGTTACTTGGGCAGCTATGGCTGCTACTGAGCTACTTAAGAAGAAGCTATCCAAGTCATGGGCTAGAATTCAAATACCCAATTTCATTGGAAAGGAATACTCCATGATGTGTCTTGTCTACCATCTCTAGAATCAATATCAATTCCAAGTAGTAACGTAAAAGAAAAGATCTGTAAAACAGAGTGAGGCAAGGCACAGTGGCTCATACCTGCAATCCCTGCACTTTGGGAGGCTGAGGCAGGCAGATCACTTGAGGTCAGGAGTTCAAGACCAGCCTGACCAACATGGTGAAACCCTGTCTCTACTAAAACATACAAAAGTTACCCTGGTGTGGTGGCAGGCACCTGTTATCCCAGCTACTCAGGCAGCTGAGGCAGAATCACCTGAACCTTGGAAGTGGAGGGTGCAGTGAGCCGAGATCATACCACTGCACTCCAGCCTGGGTGACAAAGCAAGACTCCCTCTCAAGAAAAAAAAAAAAAATTGATGGGGGAGCTGGCTCTTTTTTATCTACTTTATGTTGTCATTAAATACTAATGATATCTTTTTAAGATCTCAAATCATGTGGTAACTAAAAATGTAATTATATAATTATTTAATTTAAAAATTCATTAATTCTCAATGACTTTTAAAAACCCCTGTCTGTCTCCTTAGTTTATAGTTTCCTAAAGTATCTTAATTTAAGGGATGATAAACCATTCTAACATTTAGACTTGGTTAGATGGAAGCAACTTATCAGTGGCCTCTTCTACCAGATTACTCAACAAATACCACTGAGATTACTTAGTGCAGAGAGCATAGCAAAAAGAAAAAAAATGTTCCCAGATTCTCCAAGGTAGACCCAGTGAACAAAGGAGTCAGGTACACATTTTGGCAAACCTATTTATGCAAAGAGTTTCAAAATTTTGATAATAAGATTGACAAGTAAGTAACCAGGCACAACCACAGGATTAGGAGAAAGTCACTATGAAAATCAATCACACAAAAGACCTTAATACTTAAAAGAAAAACTCCTTTGGAAGGTCACTATCTTGATCCCACACACAACAAAACTGTTCCTAGGAGCAAATTCCCTGCTTTGCTCAGCATGTGGTGTCTAACATGCTGACAGCCCTTTATTTTGCAGTGAAATGAAAGGTAATCTGAGCAGCCAGCAGTTCGTTTTACAAACATTCATCGGAAATCTGGCACTTTTAGGCTCCAGGTACCCAAATGTGAACACCTGTATAATAACAGTGTCGCTAATGCTTCAAGATGCTGATTATAACTTACCTGTCTGCTGGCAGTCCAGAACTTCCTTTGGAAAAATTCAAGTTTCATCTGAATGCCTACAGCTGGGACAAATTATAAATAAAACAAGGCATTAGCGATCCCTTTACACAATTATTTAAGATTATCGTTGAAAATTATCTGTCGTGGCAAGAAGCTGATATAAGCATATAAAATAAAATGTACAGTGAAGCATACAACTAAAACATTTTATCTTTCAGGTAAAGAATTCTCAGGTTTGTCTGCACTCATAGAACTCTCGATACAAAACAAACAGCATAAAGCAATGGCTCTTTGGAGACATGTTACTTCAGCGTTTCTAAAAGTCATGTACTTACAGCCCTGTTCCCACCCCTACCCCAACCCAAGCTGGGAAGAGGAAAGAAAAATATTCAAAAGATCACTACTTCATCAGTTCCTGTATCAGCTATTACTGTTTGAACTTGTATGTCTAGAATGTGTACTCTGCATGTGTTTTTGAGATGTAACATTTGAAAAGCACTTCTCATGAGACTGGTATTCAGAAGTGAGTCACTTTACTATAATGTGACTTAGTTTAACTGGCCTCCTAGAGTCCACATCTCAAGGTTCTTCTCTCCTAAGAAACAGGTACAATTATGCAATTTTTTCTTTGTCTGTGAAAAGCTTCCTAAAGCAACCAAAAATGCTAGTTCTAGTGACAGAAACACCCAAAAAGAGAAGAGGTTAAGAAAGTGACTTGAAACTTTGGGAAGTGAATACAATGGAACCTCAAAACTATAACATGAAAAGTTGTTTTTCTCCACGAAGCCCAAACCACTTGAAAGACTTGAAACTGTTTCAGAAAGTGAAATGATAAGGGCAAAATGCTCCTTAGATGGTGGGAAAACCTTAGAGGAGTTTGGAAGGAGGAGGCTGCAGGAAACACTGAACTCCCTGGAGCACGTCATTTACCCCGGGGCAGTTTTGCAAACTTCAGTCTGTTGCACACAACCTCCCAATTTTTGCCGTATCTGCATACCACCAATACTTTTACCTATCTTTCCACATTTGTCTTTTGCTTAAAGACCTACAGTAATTCAACCTAAATAATATTGTAACACCCATCATAAGAAATACACAATCGCAAGAAAAAAAATCCCTTATATACTCTTAAAATTTTGCATGCCACTATACTGGACCTCCCATTTTGGTAATCATTGTTGTGCTGGGTTCAGGAACTTGGAGATTCATAAAGGTCTTGGGCTTCTGTTACCCAAATAACTATCAAGGGCATTTCTACTTCCTAAAGAAATTGTTGAAGCAAGCCCTGAGAGTCGGTTAACTGGCTGTGTACATTGGGAGAGATTTGCCATCTGTCCTTGGACTTAGAATTCAGACTCCAGGATAAGACTAGAGCAGAGCATGGCTGCAACATGCAGAATGTGAAAAGCCTCTGAAATGTACCAGGTCAGTACCTCGGGCTCATTCTGCTCTGCCCTAAGTGTCTTTCATTCTTTGGACCACAAACTCCCCAAGAGTGAAGATCTGTTCTTGCTCCCTGCTCGACCCCTGCCCCAAGCAAGATTCTGAGTATGCAGATGACTCACCATAAATGCTTGCTTTTTGAAAAACCTTTCAAGTGATATTATAGTCAGCAGTTACAGAGAAATACAGAAGAGTAACACCTATGCGAATTATAATCACACTTAAATAAAGGGTTATTCAGGGATGGTTCTCAAGACATTAAAACCATCTGGGGAATATTAAGAAAAAATATTGATGCTGGAGTGCCTCAGCCTTCCCTGCCAAGATTATTTAAATCAGAATTTCTGGGAGTGAGGGTCTAGGATTGGGTATGGTTTTGTTTGTTTGAGACAGAGTCTCACTCCGTTGTCCAGGCTGGAGTGCAGTAGTGCGATCTCAGCTCACTGCAACCTCTGCCTCCTAGGTTCAAATGATTCTCATGCCTCAGCCTCCCAAGCAGCTGGGATTACAGGTGTGCACCACCACACCTGGCTAATTTTTACATTTTTTGTAGAGATGAAGTTTCACCATGTTGGCCAGGCTGGTTTCGAACTCCTGGGCTCAAGTGACCCACCCGCCTCAAACTCCCAAAGTGCTGGCATTACAGGCATGAGTCACCCTGGCTAGCTTGGGTATGTTTTAAAAGCGTCCCAGATGATTCTCACACCTGGCCGAGGTGGGGGATGGCTTTAGTAAATTAGCTGTTGGGGACCTGCTGGTAAGTGGGCCGTGTGGCCAGGCTACAACACAGCTGCTCTTCTCGGCATCAGAGAGCACTTCAGAGAATGCCTGAAGGAAGCCGATTTTGAGTCTGAAGGCAGTTGACTGCATTTCAAATAAATCTTATCTTCCAAATGCCTGACAGGCCAGGGTGCAGGGTGCAAAACAAGGTTCAGGCTGAATTTTGATCCGATACACCGGTGGGCAGGGGTGAGTGCTGGGCTTGGAGCAAGTTATCTCTAGTTTCACCAAAGACAGGCAGGGGCTGGCTGAAAACTGACTTCAGAGGAAAGGCCTCAAAATTGTCGTGACAACCAGTAACCTGTATCTAAGAGAAGGGTGGGAAATAGTTCATCTGTCTTTCTCTGTGTGCCCCTTTACAGCTCCCCTCCCGCAGCCCTCCCTGGCTAGCCCCTGCCAGGCTGTCAAGCAGAGAATAAGGCTAAGGTCGCCTCTCAGGGCCAAGGGCAAGCTGCAAGGCCCTACAGGGTAGAGCATTGGGGCTCCCCAAAAGTCACTCCAGGGTAGCCTTTATATGGTGTTTCTCCCTCCAATAGCCCAGAGCTGTCCTGGGCCCACCTGCCATTTCTTGAGCTTCCATGAGCCCCCCGATGCCCTTTCTGAGTCCTCCACCCCCATTCTCTGATGGAGCCCTCATCTTCACCTCCCTGATGAAGCCAGCTGCTCCCTCCTGGGTGTTTATCCATCTCACATACTTGCAGCCTGCTCTCATCTGCCCCTGTCGGTCCTCTACCCCATCTCCTTGGGGTGCTTTCATCTTTCCTTATGAGTCAGTCCCTCCATCCCATTAATCATGCTGGCTGCTTCTCTCTGATCTCTCTCCAGCAGGCTGCATCCTCATCCTGGTCCCGATGCCCTGAACTAGACACTGCTTCCCTCCCTCCTCACTCACACCCCTGCCTGCACCATGAGCTTGTCGCCCAAAGGCTCCCAGATAGTCCTGGCTGCAACTGTTCTGCTGGTTTTGACCCAGCTGTGTTCCTACTGGCTGACCTCGTCCCCTTTCCAGTAATACTGGCTCCTGGCTTCCTGTGGCATATCTGGGGTTTGCAGTGTTTTCTTTTACTCACAAGTTAATATACTCTCCTATGATTAAGAGACTCACAATTTCACTGATGGATCAACTTCACAACCATTTGTTCAGTGGGTACTAAGCTCCCTCCATGTCCAGTTGAGGAGTAGCTACATTGTAAAAGCTACACTCGAGGCATAAAGAACTGTAGCATGCAGAGAATGGGGCCGACTTGGCCTGGGAGGCACTGGTGAGAGCTTTATGTAAGGTGAGGCATGGAGAGCCCACTCACAAAACGCTAAGAAGCCAGGGAAGATGGCAATCCAGGTGGAGGAAACAAGGAGGGAGGGAAATGGAGAGAACCTTTTTAAAGACCATCATTTGTTCAGAGGCTTGAGAAGAATGGGAATGGGAACTCAGTTGTTCAGGCTGAGGTCAAACAGCAAAAGGTCTTGAATGCCAGGCCCAAGCATCAAGAGTATCCTGTAGGCCAGAGAGTGGTCCAATGGCCAAATCCAGCATTTTTTTGTAAATAAAGTTTTCTCGCAGCACAGTCACACTAATTGGTTTGCATACTGTCTATGGCTTCAACAGCAGAGCTGAATAGTTTTAACTGAGACTGCATGGCCCACAAAACCTTAATTATTTACTATTGGTCCTTTACAGAAAAAGTATGCTGACATCCGCTGTTAGTGCCACTGAAGCTCTTTAGTAATGAAGTGGCAGGATCAGGTTTATATTTTAGAAAGCCCACTCTGAAAGCTTGCAGAGGAAGTGCTAGGGAAAGCGCCTGTAAAATGGGAAATGAGAGAATGAGAGTAAGCGATGGAGAGTAATGGGATTGAGCTAGTTATTTCTTAAGTGTGAAAATGATTTAAAGTGCAAAAAAACAAGGCAACCAAAAAAAAAAAAAAAAAAAGAATACCCCATCCCCCAACAAACAAGCAAATAAACAAAAATGCTTAAGGGAATCCTATGGCCAGCTCTATTCAGAAAAACAAATATGACCTGACATAAACCAGTATAGCTTCCTCTCACGATTTTCCTTTGTTTTGGTTCACATTTTTCTTTTCTGACTTTTATCAGAGAAAACACAACTACTTCAGCAAGTCCTACTCTCTCCCCTCAGCCCCCACATAACCCAAATGGAACCTGAGACATCTGTCAGGCCCATCTATTTTGTTCTTTCAGCAACATTTCAAGTCCTAACAGTATATTCCGATTTAAGTCGGTCTTGCTAATTTAATAAGGAAAACAAAGACAGCAAATGCTTTCGTGAAACTCAAGTCCCAAGGAGAGTACAGAAAATAAAATCACCATTCCTGGGGTTTGAAATGTTTTAGACAGTCCAGAAAATCATCAACATATTTCCCCAGAGGTCACAGTTCTCCTTACTTCAATTTGATTATGGATGCCCCAGGGCTCCCTCCCTGCTAGGAATCTTCATCACATGGATAGAGACAGAGTCCCTTTTCAAAACTACATCTGGTGATCCCTTACTCACCTCCCAGGAATACAACAGATCCAGAAAATATTATCTCAGAGGATCCTTCCCAATGTGCCAATACGGGGTGAGCCTCCTAGGACAGTGACCCCAAGATCCTGGGATGGTCTTTGGAAATCAACTAACCAGCAAAATTATTGTTATGAGAATTGCCATCCCAAAGAGCCCAGAATCCTTTCATGTGAAATATTCAGGCATCTCCATCTCAAGCTCTGACCTCTCTTTTGGTTTGAACTATCCTGTTCAACAGTTGTGAGGACTATTTTCAGAACTCCTCTCAATACTCTAAGAAGGCCTGACTACAGATTTCAAAACCTCAGTGAAGTATCTTCCTTCCAGACTTCCTCTTTTCCCAACTGTCTAACTTCCTTCCTATTTTCTTTTACCCTCCCTTCTTCCATTCCTTTCTCCCATGTTCATCAGAAACCCAGTATGTGCTAGGTGATAGGTGTATTGAGAAAAAGATGTGAGACATACAACTGCCGGGGGTAGGGGCCTAGGGAGAGCAGTCAAATCACCGAAGAGAGATTCACACTTCAGCATCCCCAGAACTGACAGAGACGAACACAGGGCATCATCCAAGCACCAAAACTCATAGACCATTTGATCTGCAGAATGCCAATGATCAGCACGTTTGAATCTAGGGACAGGCAGCTGACCTTGAATGCTCTGATCCTATGCTGTCCAAATTGGTGACCATTAGTTACATGTGGCTATTTAAATTATAATTAACTAAAATTAAATAATACTCATAATTTAGTTCCTTAGTTGCACTAGGTAGATTTCAAGTGCTCAACAGCCACAGGGGGCTAGAGGCTATGGTACTGGACCATAAAAATCTAGAACATTTCATCACTGCAGAGACTTCTATTGGATGATGACCAGTGATCCCAGAAGGAACCATAGAAAAGAACTGGACCCTAGCATGCCTTCAAAATGGAAGGTCCAGTTCTCCACAAACCTGCCCATACCACCACTCCCTAGAGGTAGAAGAAATGAGATGACTTAGGCGTAGAGGTTTAGATCAGACAGAACTGCCGGCAGGAGACAACCTGGACTTGCAAGGGGAAGGTGGTAATGAATTTGAATGAACTCCAAAGAAATCAACACAACATGCTCAATGGGGCTACCACCCTCAAGATTTATTTATTTTGCTTTATAAAATTTGAGAATACAAATTATATTTCCACTGCTATTATGTTTAAATGTATTCAAGATGAAATCATACATGCATCTCGTATCATGTTAATAGACATGTATTCAAGTGTAATATGAAACTCACGAAATAACAATGTTACATATAAAATTAGAAATAAAACTTTTTTCATATTATATTCAGTTCGAAATAATTTCCTGTGGGGTTGGCCTCAACTTGCAACATACTCGAGGCGCAAATATTGCTCACAAAGCCTGGCACACAAACTCACCCAAACACCCCTACTCCCATTTGCCCAGCCCTCCAGTCACGCAATATATTCACATATACATAGACAGCTCATCCAGAAGGCAGAAAAACAATCCTGTCACCATCAGTGCACTCCAATCAGGAATTGTTTTGCCGGGAGACTTGATTACAAATCCCATTTTTAAGACCAATGCTGTGTAGCCTTGGGTATGTCACTTTACCTCTCTGTCTCCACCAATAGAGTTGCATTGGCTCTAGGTTCTGAACAGAACTTTTGTGGGACAGGTTTCAATGAGAGTAAATAAAATCATGGGTATTAGAACACTCTAACTAGTTGATAGTGTTGGCATCATTCACGTTGTGATTTGCTCCTAGTTTTTATTCTTTATTCTTGTATTTCATGGCTAATATACCTTTCATGCCAATATGTTGAGAGTGAGCAGAAAATTCACTTGCGACCAGTACAAACTGTCCACAACTGGGAATGTACCTTAGGGTATTATATCAGTGAGTAAATGCATTACAAAATTATGCTATCAGCCAAGCAGGCTCTTAAGAGAATGAATCCTTTTCCTTTAGGATTAATGAAAAGTGTGGTCCACCGTTCAAACCCTGCGTTGTGGTTTGAATGTTGGTCCTCTCTGAAACTCATGTTGAAATTTGATCCCTAATGCAGCAGTATGAAGAGGTGGCACCTTTAAGAGGTGACTGGGTCCTGAGGACTCTGCCCTTATGAATGGATTACTCTATTAATGGATTAATGGGTGAATGGATTAATGAGTTATCATGAGAATGGGACTGGTGGCTTTATAGGAAGAGGGAGAGAGACCTGAGTAAGCAAGCTCAGTCCCCTCACCATGCGATGCCCTATGCCTCCCTGGGACTCTGCAGAGCCCCCACCAGCAAGGCCCTCACCACATGGGGTCCCTTGAACTCGAACTTCTCAGCCTCCAAGAAGAGGCTCTAAGAAATGAATTCCTTTTCTTTATAAATTACCCAGTTTCTACCACTCTCTTAAAAGCAAAAGAAAATAGAAGAATATACCCTGTCACTTACCCCTTCTGGAATTATGGGGGAAAAAATGACCTGGACAAGCCAGTCAAGGTCAGGGTACAGAACCCAAGAAGATTGCTCTCCCTGACACTGATGCCATCAACTTCCTGTGCACATCAACCAGGCCACCTGCTCACAAACTTCTCAATGACCCGGGTATTGCTGGACAATCACAAATGTGGACAATTATCAACTCATTGTGGTGTCCAGGCAGAGAAACAGAACCAAGAGCTGCCTTGTACTGGCTTGTTCCACAAACAGTAGAGTTTTCTTCTAATCGATTCTAACCCATGGGTAGGAATATAGTACAAAATTGTAGCTTTATTAGAGAAAATACACCTACAAAAAGTTAATAATAAATAAAATATCTGCTAAGGATTTCCCATGTATTACATCTCTTAGGAGTAGAATGACTTTTCCCAAAACCCATATTGTACAAATATATGCTCATCCAGATCATCAGCCTCCTTGCTGGTTGTGTTTCTCAATCAGGGCACTGGGTATGTTTACACGAGTCAGTTAATATCTCTCACCCCGTCTCAGTCCCACTTTGACAGTCCCTACATTTTTATTTCTTTGTGCACCATGGCAAAGAGTGCTAGCAGTGAGAGTAACAAGGCCTGGCATGTTTGGATTCCAACTTGCCTTAATTAATGGTCGACTGTAAGAGCCATTACCCAAGCCACGTTGGTTTAAATGTTTTCCTCTTTGTTTTCAAAACAGTTAATTGCAAGTAGAACTAACAATGAATCTGAATGCCATTTTTGGGGAATATTTCATGATTAGCCCAGGGTTTGGAATAAAGCCACTGTTCTGGAGCATCAAGGAAAATAACTCCAACCTTCCTTAAATCAAATGTGAGCCCATGCCAGAGGTCTGCTGGTGTCCAGGATAAATGACTTACCACATGAATAACAATTTAAAACTGCAATGTGAATTAGGACATAACTCATCTGTTAAATATTTCATGTGAAGATGTTAATGAATTGCATGATGGAATGTTGGATAAAAAAGACAACTGAAATCCTGGGACTAATTTGGGCAAAACTGAGAACAGAGTATCCTCGGGAAAATGAGGGGGAAGGAAGGGAAGGCAGCTGCACTCTTGTCCTCCTGGGTGTCAGGCTGGCAAATTCAAAAGCTTTCTCAGAAGATTACAGGCAAGGGAGAACGATCAGCAACAACCTTTGGAGAAATATTTAGATCAAAGCAATATGCATTTGTTATAATCTTGGTAAAGCCTGAACATTAATCTCCAAGCTATGGTATTATTTCAGAAATTAGAAAAAAAATTCTCACAGCAGCAGACACATCTCATATTTTAGCCTAGTCCAAGTGAAGAAATATAATGATAAAAGGGGAGGAGGTATTTTATGTATACCCCAAATGATCGCATATTTCACTTCTGAAGTATTCCCTCTGGCATGGGGAGATGGTAATCTTTCTCATACATACTTTTAAATAACAAAGAGCTCCATGATATTCGTCTGTGGTGAGAGAGAGGGAGGAGAAAGAGCTCACATTATCACTCCATTGACAAGGCCATAGCAGAGGATTTTCTTTGCTGAGGAGGCCTGTTTTAATCTGGAACCATCCCTACCTGCTGCCTGTGACTGGCTTCTGGGAACATGTGTCGGAAGGCCTGATCTGTTTGGCCACACATTTCTTTCATAATCATTTTGATTTTTTTTTTTTCGTCCTGTCAGAGCTTCTCGGAACAGTCACCTTTGGTAAAGTAGAGTAAATGACAATTATAAATGCTTCCTCCATTTGAGTTCTAATTAATTGACTGGACTGATGTTGAAAAGAATTAGCAGGGTTGTGGAATGGAATAATAATTTTCTTTTCACCCCTGAGGTAATCTGGAAGCATTTTTCCAGACTTCATCTGAAGAAACCTATATTCCCTCAGCTTTCCCAGGCTGCCAGAGCTAGCATCAAATAGTTTTTGTCAGATCATTTTATGCTCACAAAGCTGTTCAAATAATATTATTTCAATAAAGTTTTCAAGCCAATACATTTTTAGAGTCAATTCCCACCCTTTCAACCTTTCAGAACAAAACATTTAAGCCTCGAGCTTCATTGCATTTTAATCAGGGCTGCACAAATCAATGTCCTTTAAAAAAGTATAAGCTTCCAAGTTATAGCTCCCTAGTTAATAATTTCTTATTAGGCCACCACCTAATAACAGTTACCAAAGAGACCATAGCAAAATTGGGGGTCAAATTTCTAAACATTTCCAAACCAATAATAGAACAGCCACATATATTTGCCAAACATCTCTGAGTTGGATGTTTATGACTGTATTTAATACAAAATAGCACCAAAGTCTCCACGTGGGTAGTCCACAGAGCTGGAGGGATGCCTGCAAATCCTCTGATTGTCAGGTTCATGTTACAGGGCACAGAGAAGGAGAAGAACTTGTCCAAGCACACCCAGCTCACTGGAGGGACCTGAGTTCCCTGTGGAGCTTCCAAACTCAAATTCCCTCCCACGCTGCGAGGGAACTTCGGTGAAATGAACACCATCCTGCGCCCCAATTTGTAGAGAGCCACAGAGCTCAGCTTGGCCCAGCTGGTACCTTGTGGAACACGAGACTCAGTATATAGACAGTTCATTTGAAAACCTGACAGCACTCATGTGATTGCCAGATAAAAGTTTTTTTTTTTTTTATTGAGACAAGGTCTTGCGGTGTTGCCCAGGCTGGAGTGCAGTGGCACGATCATGGCTCACTGCCGCCTCGACCTTCCAGGCTCAGGCAATTATCTGACCATAGCCTCCTGAGTAGCTGGGTTTACAGGCATGTGCCATCATGCCTTGCTAATTTTTGTGTTTTTTTGTAGAGACAGGGTTTAGCCATGTTGCCCAGGCTGGTCTCAAACTCCCGGGTTCAAGCAATCCTCCTGCCTTGGCCTCTCAAAGTGCTGAGATTACAAGTATGAGCCAACCATGCTCGGCAGATAAAATATTTTAGGTTCACTAAATCTGGCAACTCTAGGCTCGGAGTCACGGAGAACATCCCCAGGCAATGACCTGGGGTGATCTCTGTTGCATACTTAGCCCTGAGAGAGTTGAGACAGTTTGTATCCCGCAGCTTAACTCTTAGGACTGGGGACAAGGCCACCTCCATCAACATGACTTTCAAGACTTCACTATTAGTTCCAGAAAATTCTTGCCCAGAAAGATAGTAACTTGCTTTACTCAAGAGAGGTCCCAATCTCAACCAGATCCCCACATTGGAAGACCTGCCCAGACTTCAAAACGCTGTAAATACCCACCCTGGCTTCCTCTTTCTGAGACACTTCTAAGACTATCAAGGTTGTATTCTCCCTTAGGAAATAAAGTAACTTTGATCTAAAAATATTCTTTAAAAAAAAACATAGAGGTGGGGTCTTGCTCTGTCACCCAGGCTGGAGTGCAGTGGCACAATCATAGCTCACTGCAGCCTCCAACTCCTGGGCTCAGGCAGTCCTCCTGCCTCAGCCTCCTAAGCAGCTGGGATTATAGGTTGGAGCCACCACACCCATCTGATTCAGGGAATATTCTGATGGTTTTCTTGTCAGCAGTTAAAACTGCTTCTTCATATCATTTTTCAATATTTGACATTAAATGACATTCTATATTATTTATTTATTGTGTTTCATCCCCATGCAACTAGAGGTTGAGGCTCCTTGTTTACTGCTATATTCCCTGTACCTAGAGAAGCGCCCTGCACAGACAGGCACTTGTGGACACATGTGGGGTGGCTGAATGTGACGTGAATGGAGATATCAATTATTCTCAAGCAGTTTTCTCTCTCCAGAGATCTACCTCTGCCATCCATGTGGGTTGGACGCTGTCCCAAGGGCAACAGAGAGCAATGAAAAGGTTCTCAGCAGGGTAGGGAAGGATATGAGACATGAACAGATTTGTGCTTTGGAAAAATCTACAAGTGAACTTGCCACGATGCATGGTTTGTGTCTAGGGGACTGCGTAGGGGTCAAGCGTGCTCACCCTACCAGGTGAGAGATGACAGATGGACTTGCATGGAGCAATGACACCAGGGATGGGGAAGTGTGATCTTGTTTCTAACCCCTCCTGACTGGGTGAAGCCTGGAACCCCTAAGTTTGCCAAAGACACATCAGTTGCATCCGAATCTGACCAGACACAGCACCTCCCCACCAGCCCTTCCCAACACACACACCAGACCGCAGGGCTCTGTAATTTTAGTTTCATAAATTTGAACACACTGTTGCTTCCAAATTATTTAATGAACCATATTTCTCTGCTTACCAGATATGTCTCTGAATTACCTAAGACTTATTCCATGATGAAAATTATTTTATGGTTGGGTGCGGTGGCTCACACCTGTAATCCCAGCACTTTAGGAGGCTGAGGTGGGAGGATTGCTTGAAGCTAGGAGTTCAAGATCAGCCTGAGCAACAGAGTGAGAACCGAACTCTGCAAAAAAATTTTTAAAAATTAGCTGGGTGCAGTGGCGTACACTATAGCCCAAGTTCTGTGGGAAGATCACCTGGGCCCAGGAGTTGGAGGCTGCATTGAGCTACGATTGTGCCACTGAACTCCAGCCTGGGGGACAGAGACCCTGTCTCTAATAAAAAAGAAAATCATTTTATAAAGTGATTCATAGGAATTATACCACATGGTAATAACAGTAGTAGTAATACTAATAATCCCATTTATTAAGCCCTCTAGTACATGCCAGGTGTCTGCCAGAAGCTTAAGATAATTTATTGCCAATCCTAACAACACCCTAGAAACTTGATGTCGGAGAAGAGCAAGGGTCATAGGAGAAAGTTGCGGGCCTCAAGTCTCCTACTAGGAAGTTACCTTCACCCCTGTTTTCAATGTATACAGCAAAGGCAAACAGGTAGCGTGCTCTCAGTTTTTTTTCTGTCAGATAACATACAAACTGGAGGTATCAGGATAAGTCATTCGCGACCTAAACACTCTAGAATATTTGATTAATGCATCTAAGTATTCAAATTGGTTCTGTTTTCCCCTAGATAAGGATGACTGATTTGCTTAGGTGATTAGGCCACTACCTTAAGATTACTCTGAGAACAAATTACCTAATCTGGAGGTAGAGTTAGAGAACTCTCCACTGGAAGAGGCAGGATCTGTAGGATGAGCAGGAACTTATGACAGCCTAAGATCAGTTGAAGAGGGAGGGTGGAGAAAGCATTTTCAGCTGTGCACAGAATTCTAGGTTGGAAATGAGTTTGAAGAGACTAAGAACATTAAGACCACGTGATCCATGCAAGTTCGGAAGCTGAACTTTCTGGCCTCTATAAGACAAGAACAGGAAGGTTGAAACAAAAACTGGTGATTACTCTGGGGATAGCCTGCCACACCAAAATTGTCCCTTTGGTGGTGAGTCAATAAGACCATCACTTTCTTTTCCGGGAATCTCCAATTCATTGAACACGGAAAGGATGACTACACCACGAAAAGCCAAGGGAAGGCCATGCACTGACAAGTCTGCTCATGCAGCAAGGCAGCCTGGCAAGGCAAGCCACTGGGCTTGGTTCCCTCTGGCCAGGGAGATACCCATTTCAAAGTCAAACACCTGGTTGGCAGATGTGACCGGCTGCAACAGACTGGCCCAAAGCAGCTCCTCCCAGAAAAGCTGCACACGAGGTGATTACGAGTAGGGAGGGGAGGGAGAAGGAGACAGTGAAATATTAATGAGGGGCAGACAGCACTCTGGAGTAATCAGGCAGTCCTGGAGTGGAGACTGCTTTTTCCCTCTCATTGCTCGGAATCTCAGGACCTTAGAAATACGTGAGTGTGTGAGAGTCAGTCCCGGAGTGGAGCATACCAATTTTGTCCCTTCGTCAGACAGATGGTGAGGCTGGAAAAGCCATTTTCTCTTGTTAAGCAATTGCTCTTTGACTCTCGCCTGGTTTCCTGAGCAGGCTCAGGTGGTCAGGTCTTCGGAGGGCGGGCCGCGGGGTGGGGCTGGCACTTCCCTGTCTGATTTGGCAGGCCAAGTCCAACTCCTTCTCCACAGGGCCAGCGAACACCTAAAAGAGCCGCCTCAGTAGACAGAGGCCTCGGGGGACAACCAGGCTGTCTGATCTCAATGTTCCTCAATTCACACTTCTCCATTCCACCAACATTCTGTTGGGACTCAAAGAATGATATCCCAAAGACTAAGCTTTGACATGCTGAAAGGCCCGAGAAGCTGCCTCAGAATCAAGGTTCCTCCAGCTCCGTCTTGCTTCCCCTCTGATCCTAAGTGCAGGGAGGGACTCTTTTTGGAGTGTCCTCATCTGACCAAGACAGCTTTTTTTCCCAAAAGAAATGCAATTGTCTTAAACTCCTGCCCTAGAAATCTCATCAAGTAACCAGGAAAGATCAATGACCAAAGAAGAGAGTGGGAGGCATCACCAGTCCAGACAGACTTTTCATCTATTCTGAGAGCAGCTCCAAGAGATTGCCTGGGGGACATTTATCTGCATAATAAGACAACCTTTGTCCCTGTGCAGCTCTGCCCCTCACCTTCCCTAATGTCTGCCCTTTTCCTCCAGGGTGGGTCCCCACCTCCCCTGTCCCCTATGAAAAATGTATATACAACATGTAAGCTTCTGTATCGCACTGGGTTATTGGGTAGTCATACTCCTGCGATTCCCCATGTTATGCACGTTTGAATAAATTTTGTATGTCTTTTCTCCTACTGATCTGTCTTTTGTCAGTTGATTTTCAGCAAACCTTCAGAGGGTGAAGGGGAAGTTTTCTCTTCACCTCTCATATTCCCTAAGCGTAGGTGGTGCCCAGTAAGCATTCAATAAAAACTAGATGAGTAGATGAATGAGCAAATGCACTGTGGTCCAGACACCAGGAGGGTAATCAGCGCCTCTCATGCTCTCTCTGAGAAATAAGTCTGAAACCCAGTTGTTCTTCTTCCCGGAGATTCCTGGCACCCCCTGGCTCTTCTCCATTCCCTCAGCTACAGCATTCCATGCTTAAGGCCTCAGGGAAGGGAGGACACAGAGGAATCCAGAGAACAAAGAAGCAAATTCTGGATTTTTGACTTTTAAAAGTGGAGGCCTGGGGAATCTCAGGGCAAGAAGGAAGACAGGGGGACTGCCTGGGCGAGTTTGTCCTCTCTGTACCCTGTCTTCTCCACACCCTATCCCCAGCCCCCTAAAATGAGCTGCTCGGGAAAGATGATCTGGACTGGAAAGGGAAGAGAATCGAAGGGAAACCGAAGGGCTGGCAGAATGAAAGACCTGCACCACGACGTCCAGGAAGGCATCTGCCTTCCTACCTTGGGCCTAACTCTGGAAACTCCCAGAGCAGAGAGGAGTATTCTGCTCCACGCAGCCCTTTCTCTCCTACTGCTGGGAAGGATCCTGGAACATCCCTGCTCTAAGCCCAGCTATTGCTAGAAAGGAGACAGCCTCCCAGAGGCCACAGATGGACAACTCACCGGGGGAAGGTTCCCTGCTCCTGCAGGCTCTTCAGAGTGAGGCCCAGGGAGCTGCCGACTGACTCCAAGGTGACCTTCCCTTGGAATGAGAAGGCCTTAGCACTGACCTGTGCCTGGACTGATGACAGAAGACCAGATGCACTGGGTGACTCAGGAAATGCCTGCATGATGACATGATTAAATAATCCCCTCTCCCTTCAGTGTCAGGTAAACCCTGGGAATAGGCAGAGAGACACTAAACTCATGGAAAGTGCTTGTCTCCCAGGATAATGAAGACTTCTGATGGAAATTAGGTTGAATTCAAATAAAGCTGCATCGATTGCACTCCTGAAATCTGTGGACTGAAATCTGTGGCCTTTGCTTGTTCAAGACACAAGAACATAAACAACGGAGCACTTAACAAAATGGGATGACCTCAAGAGGCTACTCAGATTCCAAGTCCCACATCTTCCCTCAAGTCAGCTCTCAGCTGATCCTGGACGAGAACCTAGGGCTGTGGGCACTGAGTTCCGGTGCACATCCCTCGCCTACCCCCAGTGATTCCCACGGCCTGCCAAGCTGGTACAGGCAGGAGTCTGAGACTGCCCCGAGTGTTCACAGGCAAGGTGGAAACAACTGGCACAACGGCTTAATCCTCACCTCCTTCCCAGCTCCTGGGGAACTGCATCTTTTAGCATAGACAAAAGTCTTTAAAATAGAAAGGATCATGGATGTCCAAGTGCTGCAAGAAGGGGCTTTGAGAGAATCAAGTAATGAAGTCCTCTGAGGCCCCTTTGTAATGACTGGTACTTTTCCTCTACCCATAGCATGGGCCATCTGACCACCATGCGCAAGGGTTTCAGCTGTGTCCCATGATCTTGGCCCCATGCTTTCTGTACTCAGGGTGGGGAATTTTATGAGTCTCAACTCTATAGGTAAGAAGCCATAGCGTTACCGGGCCCCACCACTTTAGCAGTTTCTTAGTTACTACCTGTGTCTGCTTCCTTCCCAGATTGGAAAATTTCAAATAAACTTAGGTCTGAGTCCTGCCTGTTTCATGTACAAGCAGCGTGCCTTCAGAGTCAGTTTTCTCATCTGCACAATGGGAACAGGAGTCACGCACACTTTAGAGATTTGTGCCTTAAACGAGCTAACGTATGTCATGAGCCTAGCACAGTACCAGGCACATAGTAAATAGTCAATAAATGTCACCCATACATACACCTAGCAACAGATATGTAAATTAAATGCATGCATTATTTAATCCATATCCTGTTTTCCTCCCCTGTAGCTGAGTCATCTCCATACAGTTTTTCAAAGACTAGAGAATGACCCTTGCTCAACAATCCATCCACTAAAGAGCTAAGATCCCTCCAGCAGAGGTCCCAAATCCATTTCATAGAATGGCCTGGTTCTCAGGTTCCTTCTAAGCCTTGTAGACTCCATATCACCTTCAGGAGCATTAGGCTTCAAATCCCTGTGAAAAGTTTCCTCCTTTGTTGCCAGAAGACAGGTAAGCCAGACCTAGTGTCATCTCAACCACCCAAAACATTCCCAACTCTGCTGAGTTTGTAAAACATCCAAAGACCACATAGAATCCTCACAGACAGATATTGTCATTGTCCCTCTGTTCTACAGCTGAGGGCATGGAGGTTTTTGAGTGGCTGAGCTGGAAAACACATGATAGAAGTTTTCCATCTGGAAGCTGGGGGGATCTATGAGGGCACCAGAATTTGAAACCAGATCTTTCTGACTTCAGAATAGAAGCAGAAAATAACCAAAATCAATAAGCCAAAGGGACTCACCTAAAATTAGCTTTAAAAAAATGCATTTAATGACCCTCCCCTACAGAAAAGATTGACACTTCATCTGCTTAACATGAGATCGGTAAGTCCACATGTTTTCTCACAGGTTTTTGCTTCGTGTTTTACTTTTTCTTTCCAACGTCTGTGAACTGATCTGTTTCTGAGAGGCCAAAAAGAGCTCCTAAGATGCCCACCACACCTTTTACAGCTTCTGGGCCCTTCATGTTTGCGGCCTCACTCTGAAGAAAGAAGACAGTTGAGGAGGCTCCTGGGAAACCAGGCAGGGCCCCAAAGCGATCGGAGCCCTGGGGGGCTTAGTTTCTAGGAAACTCATGCCCACAGGGATAGTGCAGAGGGCAAAGCCAACATCCTTTGTCTCTAAAAAGGCAGTTACAGAGGGCAGAAATAGTATAGAACCCACAGGGGTGCAGGAGGCAGTTTATAAACATGGCTGGTCAGCCAGCCGCGGGCTCACATCTGTAATCCAAGCACTTTGGGAGGCTGAGGCGGGCAGATCACTCGAGGCCAGGAGTTTGTGATCAGCTGGCCAACCTGGTAAAACACTGTCACTACTAAAAATACAAAAATTAGCTGGATATGGTAGGGGGTGCCTGTAGTCCCAGCTACTTGGGAGGCTGGGGCAGGAGAATCGCTTGAACCCGGGTGTGGAGGTTGCAGTGAGCTGAGATTGCATCGCTGTACTCCAGCTTGGGTAATGGAGTGAGACTCTGTCTCCAAAAATTAAAAATAAAATAAAATAAAATAAATTTAAAAAATAAACACGGCTGGTCCTAAGAAAACAGAAAATAGAATTACTGAGGGCTCACCCTGGGCCAGGCACCCACCCTGTGTTATCTTAACCCTTCAGCCATCCTGTGAGGGAGATGTTTTCTCCATAAAGAAGGGTTACAGGGCAGTTCAGTGACTTAACCGGGGCTGTGCAGTTGCTAGGACTTCTTGAAGCTGGGACTGGAGCCCTGCACGCCTGACTTAGAGCTGGCTGCCCTGTGGCTCCCAGGCTCTCCCGTGGTTCTCAGTGGGGCTGCGTCACCCCCTAGGGGACTGTTCTGGAAGTCCGTGGTGATGCTTCGAGGCTGACAGTAACTGAAGTCCTACAGTTCACAGGACAGCGCCCCAACAACCCACCCCACCAAAGAGCAGTTCCGTGGCCCTCAAGGTAAACTGCTTTGAAACCACAATTCATACCTGGTCTTGAACCATACTCTGTTTTATGTCCAAATACAAAGTATGTCTCGCACATGGAATTTTCTAGAAATATTACCATAGTGCTATGAAAGAGAGAGATGAGTCTTCTTTATCTTGTCTGTGGCTTGGCTATTTCAGAAGTATCCCCTGACTAAGGGGCACATTTGTGGGTGAGATGTTTCCACAGTGGCCAGTGCACTGACAGATTTTGCACCAAAGTGCAGCACAAGCATCTATCTACTTTACTCTGTATTCTCTTGTCATTGTGGCCCAAAATTTATGTATCACAATATATATTTTCCTATTATCAACGACTCTCAAGTAGTTCTTGATATTATAGTTGGAGTGTTCTATAGATTTTTTTTTTTTTGGCAGCATATAGGAAAACAAGATACATTTTCTATGAATTTCATTCAGAGATAGTAAACGGGATATTACAATGATTATTAAAAACGAGCCTTGGGTGTGAGAGGACTGAGGACTGTCCCGGCTTCAGTTTCCCCTCTGCCACTGAGCCCAGTGAGTTTCCTCTTTTTTCTCCCTCCCACCCCATTTTGTCTGTGGCTCTCCTCCCCTGCTCTCGCCTTGAAAGCACAGACTTGGCTCAGGTAAACCTCACATGTCATCATGCTTCCTCTGTGCTTCCTTTCCCGTTTATTTTGGCCCCAGTCAAGGTGCAAGATATTGGTATCTGAGGCTCAGTTCAACTGATGGATTTCCCATCTCACAGCTGAGCAGTAAAGGAATGGGCTTCTTTCATGAGTAGAGAACCTGGGTATTAGATAAGGAACAGCTTTTCTTGAGGCCTCCCCGCCACAGCCTGGAGCTGTGCAGTCCACTCTCCTGTTGGCATATTTTCTTTGATCAAGCAGCACTGTCTTTGAATTGCTGGTAGGCTGGGAAAGAGGATGAAGCACTGCACACTGCTTCTTCTTGCACAAAGCATCTTAATTATAATTATTGTCAGTATTATATCACTACCTTGCAAGATGAAGAGGGAAGGAAGGAACACTCGGCAATTTCACAGCATGCACATGTTCCCTTAAATGAGGAGGGGGTTGCAAAGAGTAAAAGAGCAAGGAACAGATCCCTCAGCAGATTAAAAGGGGCCTTTGTAGTGGCTGCATCTGTACATTAAAATAAATCTCTCCCAGCCCTAAAATAACATCTACATTCATTTGGGCTAGTGCCACATTCAGCATTTAAGAAATTTGACAAAACATTGCTTGAGCATGTTGAAGTTTGCCAGTTCAGAACAAAACAAGAAAGCTACCTCGGCCGCATGGAAATAGTTCTCCCAGTTCCCTACTTTCACTTATGACTCCCATTTTCCAGCTGCACTTGAAAGAAAAAGACTTTGCCCTTTTTTCAGGTGCCAACCACTTAGCGTGGCCCTGAAATGCGCAGCAAATTGCCATTGGAGGTGGTAGACTTCAAGAGGAATCTTTTTCTTTTCCCCTAAAGGAAACTACTAGAGACTCTGCATGCCTGATGAAGCCTTTAATAGGTAGAGAAACATTATTTAGGGTGGCCCTCAGGTAGACTAGACATGAATAATGCCTCATAAAAGTAATTATTTCTACCCAGAGCACAGCATGCCAGATGAGCTTGGCAGGGGCCCAGTTTCCAGAAAGAATCACAGGCAAAAAAAGTCTTCCATCAGGGAGCCTAAGGATGCATCTATCTGTGGCAGAGACCACCGTCACTTCTGCGGAACGTGCCCCTGCAAAACCAGTTCTGAACTTTTCTGAGACGCTGACCAACAATGTTGGGAGGTTTTTCAGGCTACTGTTGGCAACACAGTTAGGCCTGAAGTAAGTGACAAATGCACTTGAGAATGCTCATAAGGTACCCTGATTCTAGTGCTGTCCCTTTGGCTATGGCATCAATGGGTAGATGTACACAAGTTTAGAGCTGGAATGGTGGAGTAGGCCATTGAACCCAGCCTGCTTATTTCATAAGCCAATAATGAACGGTCCAAAGAGGCTATCAACTTCCCTGACGTAATTCATAGATGGCTCAAGCTAATCTGAACTCCAGCTGAGCTGGAATAATGGACCGTTACCCAGTTGTATCAGGTTAGCTGATCATGCAATGGTGCTCATGGTGAAAACATTGCAGCAAGATGCTACCTTTGCCCATACTAGTTTGAATGTACATAGGCCCTTGAACTGCTCTTTGTAACCAAGTTACTTTTGTCAGCTGAGCATGCAGGTCACTTATTTTTTTAGCAGCAGAGACCCTTTCTCCTTACCCACACCCACAACACTTCCTTTGGGGAGCTGTCATGCCTCCAATTCCAGTCCATGTGGTTTGTATAGGCTTAACCATCCAACCCCTAGGCATAGGGATGCATCCTATGCTCCTGTGATGGGCACTCCCCTAAATGATACCAAAGTGGTGGGCACTGACCTAAACTATACCCATGAGAACAAGCCCCAGGATCTTGAACTGAAACTTTTAGGAAAGAGGGGATTTCTTTCCATTATCAATCTGCTCAGATAAATACTGAGGGCATTGGAAGAGGAAGGTCTGCTTCAGAACAGGACTGACACAAAGAATAAAACAAGAGACTGAGAAACTTGATGATTTCAGCTGAGCCCCAGATCTAACTGTACCTGAAGCCAGTTGTAACCTGGACTTCTTAGTTACGTGAGACAATGAATTGCCAACCATCCCAAATAATCAAATAATCAACTTCCTTCAATTTACTGATTTTGTGTAAGCCAATTTGAGTTTGGTTGTTGTTGCCTTCACTAAACAGCGCCTGACAGATGCAACCGCAGTCTAGATTGGTAGGAGATGAGCAACTTATCTTCAGGTAAAGAGATCCATCACATAAACATCTCTATGCAGACAGTCAAATACAGTAGCTGACAACAGCATGGGCATGAAAGGCAAATCTGTGGCATGGATGGTGCCCTCCTCCACTTCCTGTCAAGTATCTCTCATGAAGCCTAGTATTCCTTCCAAGGAGCTTCATCATCCTTCCAGCATAGCGTGCCTGGCAACCATGACCATCATCCAGTAGTACCAGGTTAGCTGATCATGCAGTGGTGCTCATGGTGAAACCATTGCAGCGAGATGCTACCTTTGCCCATACTAGTTGAATGGACATAGGCCCTTGAACTGCTCTTAGTAATCAAGTTCTGGACAACAAAGAAGGCGAATACGTACATGTCCATGAAGGGCCTAGTTGCTAACCTCTTGGGAGCATTTTAATTTCTTTCTAGTGACAATTATCAAGAATCTCCCAGTTTTTACTGCGGTAGGATGTGAGATGATACAGTGAGAGAATTACTCACATGGATGGACTCTCACGAGGTCACCTGAAAGGGACCTTGGGCTCACACCATACATACTTTCCCAGGCAAAAAGTTTCCTATCTCATTTCCTAGCCAAGTCAACCAGGGGAAAGTAGGCTGCGGGTGAGAAGATAAGTAGAAATAGAATGTCGTTGTAATTTGAGGTCATAGGAAGGTCGAGAAAATTTGCTGGGTGATATATAACTAGACATCCCCACCTCCTCCTTAGTCTGCCCCGTATTGAAGAAGAGAGGCCAAGACTGCGTTTTCTGGAATCTCCGCCATGTATGATGCCCGATTAGCATTTGCCAATAAGGAGCTAGTGCTAGATCTAGAAGGCAGCAAAGAGACAGAGGCCATATTGCTGCAGAGGCAGTTGCAGGCAAATTTGTTGGCAGTTGTGAGGTCTGAAGCAGCTCCCAAGTGAGTGCTAGAGAACCATTTACATGATGCTTCCTGACCCACATCCCCCAACACTGCAATGATTATAAAAGCTTCTAGTTTTCTTAAGGCTAGTAACCAAGCCCTTAATATTTGGAATACATAGGGTAACTTCTGTTTCCAAGACCAAGTCCTAGCTGATAGAGTCAGGGTCTCTTATAGTCATGGGGTATAGTCAGAGCAAAAATTCTAGTTCCCTTAAGGGTTAGTATCCAAGCCCTTAATACTTGGAATATATAGGGTAATTTCCGTTCCCAAGACCAAGTCCTAACTGATAGAGTCAGGACCTCTTATTTTCATGGGGTATAGCCAGAGCAAAAATTTCCTTTGCATGCTACTAAGTCTCCACTATCTCCACATTATAATCAGGTCTATTCACAGGACACCAGGCCACTGTGGGGACATCTAGCACTCAAGATGTTGTGGATATATGCTGTTAACTCACAGACTCAACAGTATAGGTTCTCCTGCAGGTACACAGGAGAATACTTCAGTGCCTCCTGCGAAGTCCTATCCTGCACCGGCAGATGCCAGCTGAGATGACCTGGATCCTGGTATTCCTTTTCTTTCTCCCTGCTCAGCAAGTCCTAACTATAGCCTCTTATATATCTTGTTTTCTATCTCTTAAGTTTATATTAGCACCGCTTGGAAGATTATTCCACCACCCTGTTTTTCTTTTCCTTGGTCTATTGAAAAAGTTAAGAGGAAGCATAGAGTAAAGGCAGGCTCAGAATTAGAATCCAGTGCTCCCACTTACCAGCTGTGGAAGGGGTTTAGGCAAGTTACTTATCCCCTCTCTGCTCAGTCTTTAAAATTATGATGATGAAAATTAGATCAAGCAGAGTATCTGGCACACAATAAGAGCTCAATAATTGTTAGCTTTGGTATTACAGTATTTTCCTAGAATGGAAGATCACTTTCATTATGGGGTTCCAGAAAAGATTAATGATGACGGGATTACTTGCCTAAAGCTCTCCAGGTAACTCTAATCATCTTAAATGCGCTATGGTCACAGGCAGATTAGTTTTTCACAGTGCTTAACTATTTTTATCGACACAGTGTTACAATTCCAGATAAAGAGCATTCACACTACAGCGCCATGCCTTAAGAGTAATCTCAGTAATCTCAATCAGGGACTAAATGGTCCCATGATTTTTTTTTTTTTAATAAACCACATCTACTTCCAAAGTTGTATGTGTTACCTTTCATTTCTTCCATGGTTTCAAGTGTTTAAGAAAGGACTGGATTCTTTTCATCCAGTGGAGAAGAGAGTAAAGCAACGTGCTTTTCTGAGGTTTGCAGCCAGTTCCCATGAAAGGACAGCTCTCTTGTCATTATTTGGCATTTTTGGAACAAGGAGCAGGTGCAAGCAAACCTGTTCTTCTCCGTTAAGTCAACCTTTTAGTCTTTCTCATCCACTGGAAGGGCTGTTTCTAAGAGGCTTTCTCACATCACCTCTCCTTTCACGCTCCTCCTCTCTCTATAGTCTCTTCATCTAACAGTGACTGAGGATCTTCTGTGTTGGGGACACAGTGAAGGATGTGACAGCTCAGATGTTCCCTGAGCTGAAATCTCTGAAGGCACACAGATATTACGCAACCAATAACCACTGTGGTGTCTCAAGACACGTACAGTATGGTACAGAGGCATAAGAGGGGGCACTCAACCAAGTCCGGAGGATCGGGAGAGAAATGCTTTAAATCTGCAGCCTGAAGCTAAGGGTGGGAAGGAAGCATTAATAGGCAAAGTGAGGGGCAAGGAAAGAACATGAGAAGCTGAGATACTGAGGTGGAAGGCCACAGAACTGAGAGGCTTTCAATACAGGCACATCAATGCATACTGCTTTTTATTTCTTTAGAAATTTCCACTTTTATTTATGGCATCTTAGAACCAAGGAAATGTGATAATGAGACAGGATATCTGTTTTCCTACTGTTTGGAAAGAGCTAGCCGATTAAGGGTGGCAAAGAACCCTTGTGAGGAGCAGGAGCCGGTGCAGAGGTCGAGCCCCCTCCTTCATTCCAATGAGGATGGCCCCCACCATCTACCACCCTACCTACACCTGGTATTACCCCAGCTTTGCTGCATTGCCCACTGACTACCTGGCAGAAGTAACTTCTCCGCATGCTGCAAACCCTGTCTGGTCCCTGCCTGACTCCCAGTATGCAATGCCCCAGAACACCTATAATCTTGAGAAAAGCAAGGGTGCCCATAGACATCTAATGGGGTAGTGACGGGAAACCACTGTCAAATCTGCACTTGGTGGCAATGGTGACTGTGCTGGATAAGCTTGAGATTCCATTGGGTGGGCTGAGAGGCAGCGACACTAAAGTTTGAAGAACTTAAATAACTTGCTCCAGGTTATGGTGCTAATAAATGGGAGGGCATGGAGCGAAGTCCAGGCCTTCTCAAAGTCTGTGTTTCCCATAGGTAGGCACCTAAAAGACACTGTTCTTGCTCTGGAGACATTCACAGGTACCTAGGGAAAAAGAGGTGGGCTGCATACAAGAGACAGAGGTCAAAAAAGAGATGGCATTTGAAGACAGGGACAACTGGCCCTACTTGGCCACTTTCAAGACCAAGATACTACAGAGTCAGGATTAGAGAGTCAGATCCCCTGGTAATTCTACTCACTGCCACAGACGGACTGGAGAGCACAATACTAGCAGGTATCAATACCATGTATTCTGCTGCACATGCCACAGATACCATCTTACATATTCCTGAAAAAGTGCTAATGTTCAGATGAAGTAGGGATGAGGGGCCGAACTGGGAAAATGAAAACACGCATGCTGACTGATGGGAATTCCTAACCTTTCTTTCCCTGCCCAGGGAACAAAAAAGCTTCTATCCCCCAAACAAGCCCTAGAATTACTGTCATCTTCCCCATTCTCCAATTTGGCTGAGTTTCCATTGATTTACCCAACAGTAAAGTCAATTTGCGAAACTTTCAATCTGCATTTTAGTGCCTCACTCTTAAATGGGAACTAGGCTACAGATATTTGGGGAGAGCCTTCATCTTGAAAAAGAAAGGAAACTAATAGATGAATAAATGAGTTAGTGTTACAGCACAGACAGCAAACACACACACACACACACACACACACACAGCTCTAACTATAGTCAACATACTCAGAGATAAAAGAAGTTATCATGTCTTTGAAACAAGAAAAGGCTGCTATAAAAAGTAACTCTGGGAAATTTAAAGTAAAGCAGTCAAAATATACAAATGAATTTAAAAGTAGAAAGATACACATTGGGAATAGAAAACCTGGCAGATAACAAAACAAAAAGACCTGGAAAATAATCTAAAAGTTTCCTAGAACAGAAGGATATGTACTTTAAAAAAAAAAAATAAAATAATAATAATAATAGAAGCCTACAGCACCTGGTATTCCTGGGTGGTCTCCCATCCAAGTACTAACCAGGCCAGACCCTGCTTAGCTTCAGTGAGATCAGATGAGATCGGGTGTGTTCAGGGTGGTATGGCCATAGACAAGGATAGGTACTTCTAAAGTAAAGGAGTTCACAAGTCCTCAGTGCAATGAATGAAGTGGAGTCACAACAATGAACACGCAGAAAGCTTCTAGGGTGGAGGTTGGGCAAACCGGTTCCTACCAAAGGATGTGCAAATGGTATGACATCAGACTTCCTAAACAACACCAGAAGTCAAAACAAAACGGAGCAATGCCTTCAAAATTCTGAGGAAAAATGATTTTCAACCAGGAATTCTATGTCTAGTCAAATGATTAGCAAATGAAGGCGTGGAATCAAGACATTTTCAGAGTTACAAGGTCTGAAGAAATTTTACCATCCTTTCTTGGTAAACTACTGAAAAATGTTCAACACCAAAATGAGAAATTAAGTCAAAAATAGGAAGGCATGAGGGTTTAGGAGAAAGGGGGATATGAGAAAGGAAAATAGGGAAGAGAAATCTTAGGTGCCCACAGGCCCAGCAGACCTAGAGAGCTATTAGTCCAGACTGAAACAGGATGACACGGAGAGGAAGTTCTCACCAAAGCAAGATGAAATAGGCAGAAATACCAAACATTTAGAAATTAGTAATAATATTTGAGATATCTGATGAAACACATGGGGGAAAATGTAAGAAAATGAAATAGGCATACAGCCATGTTGGTGGAATAGGGAGAGGGCAGGAAAAGCTGGTGTAAAACGTTCAAAGCACCATGTATTAAAGGAAGTAAATATACAATGTCTAAAAGTAACTAAAAAACAGCAATCCTTACTTGCCAGTGAAAAGCAGAAACACTAAGAAAGTTGGAAGTGGTGGCCTCTAGGAAGTGAGACTAGGGGTTGGGAATGATAGATCAAGGCATGATTTTTTTTCTTTTTTCTAAAAAAAAAATACCAAAACACTATTATCTTTTTCTTTTTTTAAGTGATAATATGTTTTTATTGCCTGGGCTGGGAGTACAGTGGCATGATCATAGCCCACTGTAGCCTTGAACTCCTGGGTTCAAGTGATCCTTTCCCCTCAGCCTCCCTAGTAGCTGGGACTACAGTCACCTGCTACCATACCTGGCTAATTTTTTATTTTTTCGAGATGGAGTCTTGGTATGTTGCCCAGGCTGGTTTTAAACTCCTGTCCTCAAGTGATCCTCCTGCCTCAGCCTCCCAAGTTGCTGGGATTCCAGTCATGAGCCACTACGCCTGGCTCCTGCTTTTTTTTTCTTTTTAAAACATCTTTAGCACAACTTAGGTTTTAGAAATTGCATTCACATATTACTTTGCTATAAAACCAAACTTAGAAATACAGACGCATTAAGAGTAACAGATAATCAGTAGATTCAAGGTCCTGGCACCAAGATTCAGGCCTGAAACTATTTCCCTCTTTGCTTATTCCTTCCTGCGCCCAAGTCAGAAGGTGTGCATGCACCTGTGGAGGCTGCTGCCACCGTGAAAGGGGATGGCAGAACCCAGGGGAGAGGTCCGTCCCTACTTCCTGACTGACTCTACCTGTCCGGAAGGGGAGTCTCAGCCATGTTGAGACCTTCAGGGGACCATGGGCTGGTATAAAAAGCACTGACACACCTGTGCAGAGATACATGGTTGTATCACTGCCCTGCTGTAGAAGCCATTCTAAGATACTCTGGGGTGCCATGGCTAAGGTACAAAAGATCGCCAGGCTCTAGCCAATATTTGCTCGGTAAACCCTATTTGAAGTTCCTACGTGACTGAGGATGCATTTTCGCAAGAAGAAAACTGATCCCCAAAATACCACTTGTGATCATCTCTGGACGGAATGATTTTCAAATAAATCAAGTAGGTTTACTGAAAGGCAGCTGCCTTTCCCATTTCACCAGGTTGAAGTTTATCCCATGGTGTGCAGTTTCCATTTTTACTACAGCCGAGACAGGTGCAAACAGGGCTGCAGAAGTGTGTGGCGGCAAGGAGGCCAATGCACGTCCCTAAAGCATCTGCCCAGACCCAAGGGACTCACCCTAGCCCTTGACATAATATCCCTTCCTCTAGAGGCCAAAGGCATCCATGCCAACCCTTGCGGTTAGAATTCTACCAAGATCCCATTAGCCAGAAGAAATTATTACTTTAATAAAACTTAAACTTGTAACATTCCACAAACCATTAAATATTATGGGTTGTCTTGTCACAAAAGACAATGAAAACAATATGGGGCATTGTGCAGGCAATGATAGATACTGAAAAACCCAAACGTCCTCAAGACTTTATTTACCGCTCACCCACATAATCCCGGCATTATAAAAACGATGAACAATGAATGGAGGGGGAAGAAAACGACAGATGAAACTGGAGTCTTAAAGCCCTATCCCTGGGCCAATAAGTAGTTTGAAAATAGTGTCTGTCAGGATCCATATGTTTTCTGCATGTGTAAGAATACTCTCACACAGGGGGCTTACTTCATAACTGAGATTCTTTTTCATTTAATTCAGTCATATTAGATTATGGGGCTGATTATGATCATATCCACAAATCAGTATTTTAACAGAGTTTCCATGGAAACACTATATGCCCCTGTTTTTTAACTTTTTGGACAAGGCTTTGCCTGTTTAACAACTTGAACAAGTTTGACGAGGACAACATGTTTTGTTTAAGTTACATTAACTGGGGCCAATATTTCCTAATTGCATTACCAGGAGAAACATTCACGGCATTACTCGTACCATGGAAAACCTCCTCTAGCCCAGCGTTCGATTTGCTTTAATCACTGGAGAACAGGAAACATACCAGGATTGCCTCATCTTATCAACTTTTAAATGTGTTAACTGTTTTTAAATCTATGAAGTAATCTCGCTTATTAAATGACAAAGTCTTGTTAAGAGGATCGGCATTTATGGCTATATCCATTTATTTTTCAAGATGCAAATGTACACATACCTTTGGCTCCCTACTAGGGAGGTGAACACGTTCATAAACATATGCCCTTCTTTGCATATGCATTTCAGAAAAATTCCACCAAAAAAGCCTCCTTCTCCCGCAAAAATAAAGTGAATAATACGAAGCACAGAATAAATGTAAAAGGAATGTCCAGAGTACAAAGAGTTTTCATACAACAACCTTTTTTTCTCTTTTGCAGCCGGGGTCGGGGGGAGGTTCTTTTTGGTCCTTTTAGGCATTCACACTCAGAAAACCAGAGATGTTTACTTCCAATTGTGATAATTTGGGAGTAGCTTATAGCAAGGTTTTTGAAAATGCTGTATTATATAAAGACATGGGTAGGGGGCTTTATGGACTGGTGTCAGAGTTCACCCCGACAGCAAATAAAACATATGGCCCGAAGCTCTGTGAGATGTCTGTGTCTGAAATGCTGGTGGAGCTTAATAAAGTATCAGTGAGGAATAGTTTAATTTTACAGCATTAGGCACTGAGGCAGTAATTTGAGTGGGGTGGGCTGTATTTTAATACATCAAAGTATACTATACTACAGGGAAGTTGAATGTATTTTTAAAGGACAGTTGCTCCCTATGCAGAATTACTTGACTCAAAAACCTTCCTTTCTGAAAGAGGATAAGTAGAAAACGGTTGCAGTCTCCCAAGAGCTACCCATCTTACTTTTAAAACTGTGCATATATCTCAAAAGTTAGCTAATCTGTCTCCAGGCAAATGCTTCTTACTGGGGGTCTGGGGCTGGGGGCTGAGACCAGACACCGACGTGGTGTGTGTGGTTCTCGCTGACAGCAGAAGGTTGAGCTGTCCGGTGGGAAGGCTGTGAGGTCAGCTCCACCTTCTCCATCTTCCGCCCCTCTTTCTGAGATGCTCATCTACTCAGATGGGAGTCCTAGAGGCATCCTGTGTTCTGCATTATGACCTAGAATTCTAGCATGGGAAGGGAGCAGTCATTCTACTTCCACTTTCTTCCAGGGCATGCTCCATCTTGAGACTCTGGATGCTGTAAACCAAGCCTAGCCCAGCGGCTTTTGTTCATGTCATTGCCCAAACAATCGTGTGGGCCGAGGGGCAGGAGCAGGCCCACAAAATGCCATGCTTCTCCCGCTACTGGTCTATAGATCAAAGGGAGTTCTCTCCTTCCTGCCCAGCAATGAAGAGAGGGTGGGCCTGCAAGGGCGGCTTCTGAATAGGGAAATAGCCATGACAAATGTGTCCCAGATCTGACTGATAGCTCTCTTCTGGGGATGGACCAGATTAGTGCTAACTCTCTGCACGAAATGCCTTGCTTTCCCCACCTCTGGCCACAGCACACTTTGCCCAACCCCTGGCCACAGCAGACAGCAGGCTTCCCTCTTTTCCCTGTGGCTCTTGCCCCCTTGAAGCAATGGGCAATGGAAACCTACAAGGGTGAATGCCTTGGCCCTTCTTTTGCTTTTCTCCACATGCAAGGGGAAGGCACTGGGAAAAATAAGATGAGATAAAAACGCAGAGTAGTTCAAAGGCTTTGAAGTCAGGTTCAAGTCCCAACTCTGCCCCCTTAGAAACTGGGTCTCAGACAAGTAAGCCAGTCTCATCGAGTTTCAGTTTTCTCTTTAGTAAGATGTCGAAGATGATAGTTCCTACCCTGGAATAGTGGAGAAATAACATGATCGTTTCCAGGCAAAGCACCCTGTGTCTGAGACCTTCTGGAATGTTCTAAGAGTTTCAGATGTTGTGATTCAGCCTTGAGAATTTAGGGATGCACTGTGTCCAACAAATTGGATTTCTTGACGGCAGAAAAGCTAACCAAATAATAAGCTGCTAAATAACAGTGCCTCATTGTCCCAAATGGAGAGGTGGCATCACAGTTTTCTCTTGGCCCAGTTTGTCGTCTAATGCGTGCTACCCTTTTCAGATCAACTTCCTTTGGACTAAGCACTTCATTTCTGCAGGCCAATGCACATGCTCTCCCGGCCCAGCTTCAGTGAAAAAGCATATCCACTGCCCATGGTACACTAATGGGGATTGGCCATGTGCCCAAACTCAACCCCAACTTTTCTAGAATCACATTTCTAGCGCAAGCCATGGGTTTCCTGTGCAAATGCACAGACATAACCACTTTTTCAACATGCTCTAAACTTCTGTGTTTCACTTGAAAGGCAATTTACAAAATAAAAACTTATTTTTATCCCTGTAGAAAAATTACCATGGTCATGGGACAAGGAGAAGACACCAAGTCTACATCAAGATGTAGAATTTGGGAATGGGGGGCAGTAAGGGGGTTTGGTCAATAGCTTCCTAGGGCATGATTCAAATTTTCCCCTCAGCAAAATGGCATTTGGCTTTGTATTATATACTTTAGCGGCATTTGAGCTAGTCAAATGACAAGGATCTATACTACAGGAACACCAACTAGGATTATGTTAGCATGGTGCCACCAGTTGGCTATCTAATACTGTCTGCTTCAAGCACTGGACTGGAAACAATTCTGAAGCAATGAATGGGCCCATGGGCTGCTGAGCAAGGCTGCCATGAGGCCACAGAGCAGCTAGTTGCAGGACATAAACACTCATTCGCCACTTCTGGTCCCATGGAGTGTTTGCATCTGCACTAACATAAACACAAATGCGTAAGAGGAAATGTTATGTCCCACCCAGGAAGCCTCAGAGCCGCAGCACAACTAGCTGTTCGTTGACTGCACTGGACTCAGACACTGCTGCGGTGAGGATGCTACTCTTCCATTCTGCTGCCCTCTCAGACATAGGCAGAAAGGATTTGCCCACAACTGCAAACTCTACATCAAAGCTCAGGATCTGAGAAATGTATATGGGGATTTCATAATGCTTGCGAAATCAACATCCTCTCTACCTCCTCCAAGAAGCATACAGAAGACAGCAAGGGACATTTCTCTGGTTATGGTCAGACGGTGAAGCTGCCAAACAATATCACCTCTGAATGACAATGCCACCCAAAGCACATTGCAAGGTGCACTGCGGGGCTCTAATCCCGACCTGAACAGCAGACAGTGGTAATCTCGCAAAAGTGTGTGTGTGTGAGACAAGGCTTTTCAGTATTAATAATAAAGTGATTGGGAGATGAGGTAGGGGACAGCAACCAGTTTCTCACTCCTTCTCCAGCACCTGCTTGCCCAAGCTACTCCCTTACCCTCTGTGCTGTGACCATGCCCACCTTCTGCTAGTCCCTAAGGTGCTGTGCCATCTCACCAGCCTTTCAGCATCACACACACCATGCCTTTTACCCAGAATGGCCCTCATCCCTTTTCCTCTCTACAGTAAATTCTAGCCCATATTTGAGGTTTCAGCCTGATTATAATATCCACTGGGATGCCTGTCCTAACCTCCCAGGCTGAATTGCCAGACTATTCTCTTATAGAACCATGTACCTCTTCTTCCTTACACTTTTAGTGGCTCTACTTTTTCATATACAGTTGACCCTTGCACAACACGAGTTTGAAATGCACAGGTCCACCAATACACAGATTGGAAAATACATAACTTACGGAACGTGAAACCTGGATACTTGGAGGGTCGACTTTTCCTACAAGTAGTTTCCACAGGCCAGCTGCAGGACTGGAGCAAGCACAGACTTTGGTACACGTCGGGGTGCTGGAACCAATCCCCCTCATATACTGTAATGAATTTCTGTCCCCTTTCTACATCGTAGGGGCCATTTGGACTGCAGGTCCGTTCATTGAGCTGTGTCTTATTTTGATGCCCATGATACTCCCAGAGTTTTGGAGGTGGAGAACACTCAGTAGATGCTTCTTTCACAAAGAAAGAATACACAACAAAGGGGTCCAGAATGAGAGTCCCTCAAGCACACCTTATTTTTATATAAGGGTGTTTTCACCATCAGGAGAAGTAGGAAAGCACCAGAAATAGAGAAACGCCAGTCTCTAAGGGGTGAGCACAACATGGGCACCGCTCACACGCAGCAAATCTAACCACCTTAGCACTTCCTCACACACGGCGGCACTCAGCTGCCTCTCCAAATGCCTCCGTGGTGGAAGCGATTGGAGGCCACGAGTAGGAACTTATAAACATCAGCTGTAGCAGTGAGAGCCCTACACGGAGTTTCTTTTCTCCTCAGCCCTCATTAGAATCACAAATGAAATGTTGACAACACATGAAGGAGCTTGCTTGTTGAACACAAATGTTTCCACTCCTATCAACCTCAAAACTCTGATAGTCATGCTTCATGATGAAAGCTAAGCAGCCCTGGGGAGATGACTACATGCTTTATCTAATTATGCAAGGATGGGAAAGAGGGCCTCCTACCAGCTACGGCCAGTGACGGGCTGACTGGAGGCAAGGTCCACAGCGAAGCCTTAAAACTATCACAGAACAAGCATGGAGTAGGTAGCCTAATATGGGACTTCTGAATTAAAAGCAAAGATGAGAACATCACTATTGCATCAGAAGGGGAAGTTGCCCGTTATAAACCTGAATGCAGGCTGCGGCAAAGTCAAGGCAGGGCCTTTATTTTGCTAACAAACATCCCACATGAAAGCTGTAGCTGCATGATACTAACAACCAATTTTCCTTTGTTTGTGGAGCCATTTTGATGACAAGCAGAGATACGTAGAGCACAAATTCACTGAGACTGCAGTTGATTCTAGGCACACACAGAAAGGCTTTATAATATGAAAAGATGGGGAGCTCTGCCCATGGGCAGAATACTCCTTTGCATCTAACTTGCCTGTTCTGGGGCCAAGCAGATTAGTTCAAGCAGATACAATCTAAGCGCCTAGCTGATACCTATTGACACAATAATGGAAGATACTAGCTAATGTATATTACTTTGTGCAAAGGCATTTTTTTGCTATGATTCTTGTGATAAACTGTTTAACCCTTTCCATAAATCTGCAAGCTGGGTTCTTTGCAGATGACAAAGTTGAAGATCAGAGAGGTTAAGTAACTCATTTAAGGTCACACAGCCAGTAAATGTTGGAGGCAGCATTTGAGCCTAGATGGTTTAAATCCAGATTCCATGTGTTTAGCAGGAATACTGTTCTAAAATGAAACGACTGGACTCACAAAGGGAATTCCTAAAATTCAGGATGTGTAATGTGGGTTACAATCTAAGTCCTGCTTAAGACAAACTGTGTTTTCCAGAGCATTTTCAAGCTATGTATATATCAAAGAACTTATATAGAGCAAACCTTAGAGAGAAAAAAGCATAACACAGACTTGTTATTGCTTCATGATATACATACAGTAAGCTCTAATTTAAAAATACGAAACATGCATTGTAATCTATTACAGAAACTGAACTATCAGGTTATAGTAAAAGTACAAAAGCAAATAAAAATCCACCAATGAGAACTGCACAAAACACTGATTTTATGTGTTCACATGAGCAAACAAACATGAACATGAATTTGATTCCAATTTATATTCTTGGGGCACAAAGGTAGCCAATCAAAAGATCTAAGTAAAACAATGTGTCGGTGTGAGGCTTTGGCCAGGCTTCCTAAGCTGCCATGTTTCTTGATCCTTTTGTTTCTTTCATTAACTTTATGGTAACCAGCATCTGCCTCTGTTTATTCCACCAGCCGCATGAGCTCACTAATTACCTTTAATCATACTTATCTGAAATGCATCTTTATCTTCACACATGTCCTGTGTGCAGGAAAACTGAATGCTGGAAGGCTGATGTTGGGAAAATATTGGAAAGGGAAGTCTGTATTTCCTCTAGCCCTGACGGTAGGGAGGATTAACCTCCAAAATGCATCTAAGTCTACGTCTGCCACCATCTGAAGTTCCCCAGCAAGGACTTCTAAGAACTGGTTCCCTGAGGGTTGGACAGCGTCTGGGAAATCCTACCTTGTTCAAACAAAATCACGTGCAGTCTTCCTTCATGGATAACAAGTTCCAGGTGATGAGAAAACTGCTAAACAGCACCCTCCAGACTTGGGCGTGGTGACTCACACCTGTAATCCCAGCGTTTTGGGAGGCCAAGGTGGGTGGATCACCGGAGGTCAGGAGTTCGAGACCAGCCTGGCCAACATGGTGAAACCCCTGTCTCTACTAAAAAGTAAATACAGAAATTAGCTGGGTGGGGTGGTGCATGCCTGTAATCCCAGCTACTCAAGAGGCTGAGGCACGAGAATTGCTTGAACCCAGGAGACAGAAGTTGCAGTGAGCTGAGATTGTGCCACTGCACTCCAGCCTGGCAACAGAGTGACACTCTGTCTCAAAACAAAACAGACTGGTAAGTTCTTTGAAGACCAGGAACCAGTATGTTATGTCTTTTGTAGTCCACACGGAACCTGGCTAAGTCTTTGGCTATGTGGACATGTGGATGCTGAAAACAAATATTTTGGCCACGTCTTCCTTAGCTTTAGGGAGGCTGGAGGCGTACATTTCAAACCCACTACTCCACTAATTTTATCAGGCAACTCAAGGCCTGCTAAAGGGTGTTCAAACTCCGCCGATATTCATATGCAGTAAACTGAATAACCCTAGGCAGCCCTTGAACCTGAATTCTTACCTTAACAAAAGGGCAAGAGCGAACAAGGAGATGAACATATCCTCCCCACTTTCTTAATAGAGAAAACGTAAGCCAGCCTTTGTTCTCCACTGAACAGCTCAAGAGGGAACTATGTTCTCACCTTCTGAGTCAGAACTTCCAGATAATTAAATTTACATCTTAATGTCAAAAGAACGGCTTGTATAAAAAATGACCTTGGGGCACAAAATGAATAAAACTATAGTTTCCCTGAATATTGTACCAAACGTCGGTACTCACAACCCATGTGTTTGCAACAAACACGCTGGAAACCTCGGGCAAGTTACTTACCTTCCCTGTCCCTGTTTTGTAATTTATCTTCAAACAGTAACGTCTTGGACGAGCGCCATAGTTCATGCCTTAATCCCAGCACTTTGGGAGGCCAAGGCGGGTGGACCCCCATCTCTACTAAACGAAACCCCGTCTCTACTAAAAAGACAAAATAATTAGCTGGGCGTGGTGGCGCATGCCTGTAATCCCAGCTATTCTGGAGGAGGCTGAGGCAGGAAAATTGCTTTAACCTGGGAAGTAGAGGTTGCGGTGAGCCGAGATCGCACCACTGCACTCTAGCCTGGGCAATAGAGTGAGACTTGGTTTCAAAAAAAAAAAAAAGTAATAGTAACATCTTCATTCATTCAACATTTACTTGGTAAAGCAACTATGTGGGTTTGTAGAACGTACAGGAAACAAAGAGGTCATCTGAAACTTAAAGCCTAGTGAGTTGTTGTCACTTTAAAGTGAGATTATGCAAATAACATGTGGAGGCAGAAACTGCGACGATCTCCAACAGCTGTGTCTCCTCTTCCAAGACACACTGTAGACATTTCCCAGCCTCTCTTGCTGTTAGACATGGTCATGTGATTTAATTCTGGCTAATGGAATGTGAACAGAAGTGGTAAGTACCTTTTCCAACTGATGGAGAGGGCTCTGAGAACCAAGAAGAGGTCACAGCCGCAAGACGGACAGAGCCAGGGTCCCTGAATGACAGCAGGGAGCCCAGGCCTCTGTCAACCTGAACTAGACTGTGATAAGAGCAATAAATGAGCTATGCTGTTAAACCACTGAGATTCGGGTGTTATTTATTAAAATAGCATAATTTTAATACAAACTATTAGCAATTTCAGGCCCATTGTAAGCACTAAATACATGATTGATAGGATTGTCATTTTAAAATGTAGTCCTAGTTTTCTCGTTTCTTATTTCGATATGTCTTATAGGATAATAAATCCAAAGGCAAAGGTCCAGGAAGAAAGAAAAAGGAAGGAGGGGAGGAAGGAAGAAAGGAAGGAAGGAGGGAGGAGAGGAAAGAAGGAAGGAGGGAGGGAGGAGAGGAAGGAAGGAAGGAAAGAAGGAAGTGAGAAGGAACAATATTGAAACTTTAAAATAGCTCTGTATAAACTGTGTACCTGGGTGCCATTTGGTCATCCATAATTCCTAGGAAACTATTTTCACTATTATCCACATCCTCGATTGTCAAACTTTCTTCCTAACCAAATGAAACTTCTGCATGGATTTGTGGTGCCAAAGGCCTCCTCCCCACTATTTCTGGCTGCAGCTGTCACTAGGCCTGGCTGCCTTCCCCGGCATTAGATCACCACAGCACATGGTTTGGATGGGGAGCCTGTTGACAGGGATGCAGGAGCACTTGGCCATGACTTTACCAAGGCAGACCTTACAACTAGGAGAAATGCTCGTATTCGTTATAAGGGCTCATCACATGCAGAGACCCCTTGTCAGAGAAAGACAGATGTCACCTTCAGGGCTAATCCCCTTGGTGACTGAGGAGGCAAACTCTAGGCATGCTATATTTACACAGATAACTCGACTAGTCACTGTAAGATGAGACATCTTAAATATTCTAGTAAAGGAAATGTGCCTCTACTTGCTTCTTAGACGTAATGTTTTTTTCACATATCATGTATTGACTTTCCATTATTGCAGGTAAAGATTTTTCTTTTTTTTCCCTCCCCGTCCCCACTGTCCCTCCCCTAGCCCCCCGCCTCCAACAGACCAGTGTATGACGTTCCCCTCCCCGTGCCCATGTGTTCTCATTGTTCAACACCCACCTATGAGTGAGAACATGCGGTGTTTGGTTTTCTGTTCTTATGTCAGTTTGCTGAGAATGATGGTTTCCAGATTCATCCATGTCCCTACAAAAGTCATGAACTGATCCTTTTTTATGGCTGTGTAGTATTCCACGGTGTGTATGTGACACATATTCTTTATCCAGTCTATCACTGACGGGCTTGGGTTGGTTCCAAGTCTTTACTATTGTAAGCAGTGCCGCAGTGAACATACATGTGCATGTGCTTACACATACTTCTTGTTGTGACAGGTTGAATATACAGACGTATAAGCAGAAAGTTTATTTTCCCTTCTTTTTCTTTAGTCTCCCCTCCAAGTAATCAGTATAATCAGTTTGGTGGCTTATCTTCCCCATTTATTCCATTTTCAGACAAACCAATGCATATTTACAGGGTGAATTCCTCCATCTGTAACACTTTTTTGAATATAAATGGGATTATACAATATGCTTCCTATTCAAATTGCTTTATTTTGTCTCACATTTTATTATAAATATTATTCCAGATGGGTATATTTAGTTCTAACTTATTCTTTTTATTTAATTTTAATTTTTTTTTTTTTTTTTGAGAAAGGGTCTCACTCTGTTGCCCAGGCTGGAATGTAGTGGCGTGATCTTGGCTCACTGCAGCCTTGATTTCTTGGGCTCAGGTGATCCTCCTAACTCAGCCTCCTGATAAGCTCAGAGGTGCTCACCATCACACCTGGCTAATTTTTTGTAATTTTGGTAGAGATGATGTTGCCCAGGTTGGCTTCAAACTCCTGGACTCAAGTGATCCACTCATCTCAGCTTCCCACAGTGCTAGCATTACAAGTGTGAACCACTGAGCCTGGCTTTTATTCTTTTTAAAAACCTGTATAATATTGCCTGGGATAAAGAGCTATTACATGCTGGATTTCAAGACATTGTCGATTTTCTTTCAGGGTTAATAATCATTGATTTTTTATTCCAGGGAAATTAAATGGTAAGTAGACTGACATATTAGAAAACATTCTGGCTTAAAAAGGGAAAAAGAGTTATGTCTCAGAAGTCTGGAAATTCTTGAAATCTCAGTGTGATGATAAACATAATTTTACTCTAAGGGTGCATCTGAAGCTAGCTCCCAAGTGGGAAACTGGGGTCCTGCTAAATCTTGGGACTAGGAGCCCCTCGGTGCAGTTCTCCTCTTCAGTGAGAGCCTCTGGCCTGAGCTGATGTTCAGCATCTCTCCTTGGTTCCTCTTTACGTGAGCATGGCTGTCTTGCCACCTCTTGGATCTGCTCACCAAGGGAGGGAGGGAGGGAGAAGGTGCTGCCCAGCAGTAGCATGCATATCACACACCCTCCCTTTGTTCTCTTGGCTGAGGTCAGACGGAATACATCAATCTGCCTTCACATCCAAGTGTCCAGGGGGGCAGTCCAGTCCATGTGTGCATTGTCCATCTTTTAACCCCCAACTGGGGTCAGCATGAGTAAAAGAGAACCAAAAAAAACCCTTGGGCAGTAAGCAGATGTTCCCAGGAACCCTTCAGCTCTGGGAGTTCTCTACGAGTTCCCCGGCATACGCATTTTAGGTGGGAGCAGCCAGCTCAGACTCTTTGAGGTCTACAAATCCATGCTGCTAACAGGAGATGCCACTTTGTTTTTTGTTTTGTTTTTAGAAGGAGTCTCACTCTGTTGCCTAGGCTGGAGTGCATGGCACGATCTCTGCTCACTGCAACTTCTGCCTCCTGGGTTCAAGCAATTCTCCTGCCTCAGCCTCCCAAGTAGCTGGGATTACAGGCGCCCACCACCATGCCTGGCTAACTTTTGTATTTTAGTAGAGATGGGCTTTCACCTTGTTGGCCACGCTGGTCTCAAACTCCTGACCTCAATTGATCCACCTGCCTCAGCCTCCAAAGTATTGGGATTACAGGTGTGAGCCACCATGCCTGGCTGAGATGACACTTCAGATCACTTGCTCTACTAGATATGTGCTAGGCACTTCCTCCTGTGAGGTAGGTATGATCTACATTCTATAGATAGGATGCTGATGCTCAGAGAGCCTGAGACTTTCCTAGGACCACACAGCTTTAGGGAATAAGCACCACGGAAGTATGCTTCTTCACTTAGCCTGACAGCCTGGCTTTAACCAGAAGTGTCCTTGACTGCCTTTGGTTCTCTGCCAGGGTCTTGACCTCCTACATCCTATTCAACTGTCAACAGATTCATCTTTTTCAAGCCTCCAAGCCTATAGACACAGCCTAATAGCTCCACAATAATCTAATGAGGTAGTTAAACTCTCTGTCTGTCCAAGCCCCTTGAAGTTGGTAAGTACAGGGCCTTTCAAGCCAATTTATGCCTTTTGACCAGAATAACAAGGTTCTGGACATAAATCTTAAAGATCACCTTACCCAACCCCCTCACTTCATAGATGAGGCAACAGGAGAGTGAATATGTTTGTCTGGGTGGTGGGAATTGGGGTGGGTGACAGGTGGGGTGGTGGACTAGTGAGACCAGTGGCCAGAGGATGGGATAACCAGAGTTTGCACATTACAGCCTGTGGGCCAATCCATACCTCTACCTGTTTTTGTAAATACAGTTTTATTGGAATGCAGGCACACCCGTTGATTTATGTATTGTCTTTGGCTGTTTCCAAACTATAACAGCAGAGTCCAATAATTGCAACGCAGATAGATGGCCCCTAAGGTCTCAAATCTTGACTATCTGGCCTTCACAAAAGAATGTTTCTGCCCCAGGGAAAGAGAGAGGCACACAGGTAGATATGAGTTATTAGTAACTTTCTAGTTCTTAGAGGGAGCATTAAGTCCACAAGTGTTTGTTGTGTTATGATGAATGAATGATTGAATGCTAACATGGGCCACTGATGGTTATGTATTATCAGGAAATTATTATCATTAAATTCTGTGCACCTGAAACAGGCAGATAGCTAGGAGGAGGGATTGGAAGGAAGGAGGGAAGAAATCATTGAGTTCTTAAGATTTAAGTGGCTCTTCATCACCTGACTTGTTTTGTCACCTACACCTGACTTTTGCTCATTGTATCTGTGATGCTCAAAATATGTTGGAGAGAAGGACAAAAGATGGCAGATTGGGTAAAGTGGGCTTTCTGGAAGAGGCAGAATGAATATACTGGGTTCTGTGGGGCGAGAAGGGGCTTGGCCAAGGGATGAAAGAGTCCCTAAAGTACAGGTTGTTGAAAATAATCGAAATTTAATTTTTTTCAATTTCAATTCACAAGCGGCCTCTTCCCTCTGTACCTGCAGAGTGGCATGAGGGGCCAGGCTCCAGGGTGCTCTCTCGGGACCTCCCTCGGGACATCGCTCCTGCTGAGGGGTCCAGGTTGTCCTCAAATGCTGGCAGTATGCAAGTCCTGGAAGCCATTCTCATGGGAAACTGTGAACATGTATGAAGATACTCTGGGCCATGACGTGTACTGCCATATTTAATCCTGGGCACAGCCTAGGAAAGTAAGGGGTACTGTTGTCCCCATGTCAGAGATGGGGTTCTGGGTGGGCAAGTCACTTGCCTGGAGACAGAAAGCTGGTGATGGTGGAGCTGAATATCAACTCTGGACTCATCTGATCCCAGAGCCCACATCCAATGGCTCAATTATACTTCCTGGAGCCAGGGACTGCACTTCAAGCTGCCTCCATAAAAGCATACACACAGTTACACACAGCAGAACATTTGGTTTATCTAGAAGGGCAGCTTCAGGCATTGAAACCCCACCTCGGCAAATGGCAGGGGATTTGCACATTCAAAGAAACGGTTCCAGTCCCTGGTGGGAAAGTTCCCTGCAGCTTCAATTAGAGAACAGTCACAGTTGACTGATGCCTGATGCTCACAGGGGACGGCTTTATTGTTTTATATGTGAAAAATGAGGGAAGGGCCTGGACCTCAGCATCAGGGAAACGAAGAAAGATTAAGAAGTATTTCTAAAGTCACACTAACCTAAAGGTCAATTCAACTGGGAGGCTGGGGAGCGGGCGGGGTGTGGGGCGGCAAATAAGCCAGCAAGCAGCTGAGGAGTATTTGTGGCACCAGAAGGAAGGTTGTGATGTCCACTAAACGAAACCATGGCTATGAATTTCAGGGCATCAAGACCCTGTCAACACAGCTAATCCCCACGGATGTTGGCTGAATAAGCCTTTGGTGACCAAAGAAGTGCACTGTGCAATCCGTGTCAGCCTCCAGCAGGCCAATTTGTCCTCATATTACATACTCTGCAGGCTCTGCTGCTTGACCCCCAGGTCAAGGGTCCCCGTCCAGCAACCCCCAACCCAATGAGGGGTGACCCGGCATGGTTAATAAGTCAACAGAATTCAGAAGCCACGGCCGGATTAAGAAGGCAGTTTTATTTTGGTGCCCTGTACTTCAAGCAGATTAAATAATCAAAAAGGCCGTGCCATCGGGGTCATGTTTGAATGCTACAGCTGTTCACCAACGTTTGACAAACATTCTTTACGCGGCTCATCGTCTGAATGGGAAAGGCAGGGATGATCCTGGGGAGGCCAACATTTTAAGAAAGAAGAGGGGCACAATCCCAAGATCCTCTTATGGAAACTGAGCCCAGCCAGATGGAGACAAGGGGAAGGGCTGATGAAATAAGTGGTCTTTTGAAAGCAACAACTGTTTTCTGCATTCAAGAAAAGCACGGGCAGCAGGGTTCAGAAAGACTGAATGTAAAGCTGGGCTCTGGGTCTGCCATACCCCTGGTGTGTTGCTCTGCACATTAATTAAGGGGGCTACGAGGTCAGCAAGGACGTCCGTGGAGACTCCGTCATGAAAGGTGAGCCCTGATCAATTCCCGTTGGCAAAGTTCTTGCCTGGGAGAAAGACGGGACCCCGTCACAAAGGTATCTGCAGGAAGTCTATTTTCAAGTCGTCTGTTTTAAAAGACTGGACAGATATGAAAAAGTCTCTGCATGGGAAGATTTATGTTTGTGTGTGTTAGGGGCAGAGGAAGAGGGTGGAGAGAAATGTATGCAGCCATGACATGAATATGCAGTTGGCATGTCACGAGCCATTTCATAGAAAACATAGTGCTTGGAGTTGGAGTTCATATATTATTCCTTTGAGGAGAAGAGTGGAACCAAAGAAAGAATGAACAAATTGGCTACCATCTCAGAGAGGCAAGCCTTTCATTAATATATTAGTGGATTCTGCGGCAAACATGTTCTCTGGTTTCAGAATTGATTTCCTGCAACTAATTAATGCTTGAGCCCCACAGCTAAAAGTGAGGGGTGTCCGTTCGTTACTGAGGGGAAGATGTTTTGGCTTTGAAAGGAGTCATTTAGGTTATTTGCAAAATTAGAGAAAGGAAAACAGTGGTTTTGATCTTTGATATTTTGGAAAGGGGAAGGGGACTGTGATGTTCTGCATCCTTTGAATTAAATTACACTGAGCGGAATCTTTCAGAAGGCTCTCTAAACATCTTCCCTATTGCCCCAGAGCACTGTGAGCCTCTGTAGAGAATGTAAGGAAGAAAGGGGATCGGGCTCAAGTGCATGACAGCCACACTGTGTATTTCCCTAGTTAAGGCCCAAAACAAGCAAGCGAGCAAACAAACAAACAAACAAACAAAACTGCTTTCAGGAGCTTCCACTAGGACCAGATAACTATTTTGAATTTTGAATATTATTGTATGGCCTTGTGAATTCCTCTACCATTTTATAATAAAATGCCCTTGACAGATGTTTGCCATATTTTGAAATTCAAGTTTCAGGAACAAAAGAAGGGAGTGTTATACCTACTTTGGTGAATGACAGAGCAGTGTCTAAGAAAATGTGAACTTAACATCTTCTCTGAGCCCTGTGAGGAGATTTCTCTGGATTCCAGAGACCCTCCCCCAGTTCCTACACAGCCAAGGCAGTGTGCACAAGAACGTCGTTTTATAGCATCATTTGCAATGAAGAAAAATACTGCAGCAGCTCAACTACCCCTCATAAGGGTGGGGTAAATATTAATGCTAAACGTGGGATGGCCTCACCATGGAATATGTGACAGCAGTGAAATGGAATGAATTAGCGTTCCACATATCCATGTGGATAGATCAGTTGTGAGTGACCAGAGCAAACTGCAGAATGAGACATGTTGATGATTACATTTATTTGGATTTTTAAAAACTGTTATGCAAAACTGTGTGTGTGTGTGTGTGTGTGCGTGTGTGTGTACATTTGACAGGCAGTGGAGTACAGCAGATAAGAACTCTGACAGACTCTGGAGGGAGAAAGACAGCCATGGTCCTTATCACAGCTCTACTATACTACTTACTCTCTGTGTGAACTTGGGGAAGTGATTCAGCTTTTCTGTGCCTAGCTTCCTCATCTTTCAAGTGGGGATAAATAATGGAACCATATTTATAAGGTTATGAGAATTAATTAATATACAGATTTATAAAGCACTTTGAATGGTAGGTGGCTCAAAATGCATGCTATATGGTTATTCACTATTTTTGTCATTATTAACTATTGTTTTAAAAATGTCTGAAGGGACACATCAGTAATGTTGTGAGGAAAAGGGGCTTATGCTGGAAAATAGAAAGTGGGCATGAATCAAAATAAGTGCAACTGTGTAAGTAATGTATTGCTCTTTTGAGTTAAAAGACAAAAGAATCAAGGAGGTATAATAACCCATGAATGACTTGCAGAATTATTACAGAAACATGGGTATTTATTATATTATTCTTAATGCTTTTCTATATTTTAAAAATCTTGAATAAATAAAGCAGACACTATCCTTGTTCATGGAATTACAACGGCAGAAATAGATATCAGCATGTAAGAGTGCTTTAGATCTGCCCTATCCAATGTAGTAACCTTTAGTCACATGTGGCTATTTTCGTTTAAAATAGTTAAAATGAAATACAAATAAAAATTCCGTTCCTTGGTTGCAGTAGTTGCATCCCAAGAGCTCTGTAACTGCATATGGCTATTGGCTCCCATACTGGACAGCAGATGTAGGACACTTCTATCATCACAGAAAGTTGTGCTAGACAGCACTGTTTTACAGCATACTTTACAGAAATGTGAATATCTGAAATCCTCTATCACTCTTCTACACATCTGGCCCCAAATAATTCTGCTGTGGCCTATAAAGGCTATATGCCCCCAAAATCTTTTTTTTTAACCCCTCTATTTGATATCCTTAAGTCTTCCATTTTCTGAATCAGGAGACACTAAGACAGCATCTTTCCCAAGGCTTCTGACAACAGTTGGCACAAAGATTGCAATAGTTACTGACAGTGGGGATGTATTCTGTCCAGCCTGGCTCTATTGCAGATGGTGATGGTGAGCAACAGAACCTCTCTTTCAGGTTGCAGAAGGTCTTACCTGGCTGGAAATCACATTACCTGGAAATCGAAAGGGGAAGAAGTACTGATACCAGTCCTCACTAACTGGTTCCTACCCCAATTTCTTTCTGTTTGTTGCAGGTGAATTGCTCCTGTTTTCCAGCATGATTGTCCTGCTCCAGGTGGCATGCGGCTGCCCAGACAAGTGCCGCTGTCACTCATCTACAAACTTTGTAGACTGCAGCCGGCAGGGTCTGGCTGAAATCCCTTCCCATTTACCTCCTCAGACTCGAATGCTGCACTTACAAGACAATCAGATACACCATCTTCCCGCTTTTGCATTTAGGTCAGTGCCATGGCTCATGACCTTAAACTTGTCCAACAATTCCCTTTCAAATCTGGCCCCTGCAGCTTTCCACGGGCTTCAGCACTTGCAAATTTTAAACCTAACTCAGAATTCCCTCCTTTCCCTGGAAAGCAGACTTTTCCATTCCCTCCCTCAGCTGAGGGAGCTTGATTTGTCATCTAATAACATAAGCCACCTTCCCACGTCCCTGGGCAAGACTTGGGAGAACCTAACTATCCTTGCAGTTCAACAAAACCAGCTTCAACAGCTTGATCGAGCGCTCCTGGAATCCATGCCCAGTATGAGGCTTTTATTTCTCAAGGACAACCTCTGGAACTGCAATTGCCACTTGCTTGGTCTTAAACTCTGGCTGGAGAAATTTATCTATAAAGGTCAGTAATGTCTGTTTGGAACCCCCCCCCCCTACCCGCCATCTGTGTGTTACCAGTCTAGGATGAATCTTATCTGTTCTCTACATTAGAAAGAACATGGAGGAGAGTGTAAGGGGTGGATTTGGGCTTTTACACATCGATGTCATTTCAAGGACCTGGCAAAAGAGTACAGTGAGTCATTACAAGGTGTTTGAATTCAGAATCTAAATTAATCTATAAATATGCTGCATGGAGATAACTTTCACTTGTTTAATGAATACCACATGAAGTTACTTATCTGGGAGTATGCTCTTAAGAAGGAGGACATTCAATCACCACCTGAATAACTGCTCAACCCTAAACAGCACCAAACTCTTATTTTCAAGTGTGATCCAATTGTGGGTATGGTTATCTCTCTCTGAGATATTTTTCTCTCTTTGTCTGGTTCTACCCATTTGACAACTGTAACTCTAAGATTATCCTTTCTGCTGTAGCAAATACCACTGTCACTGAAATTGGGTGCAACAGGCCCTCTCTCTAAAGTTACTCACAATTTCTTTAACATGAGGACAAGAGCAGAGCAAGAGATCTCAGAATATTAAAGATGAGGGGCTCTGGAAACCACCCAGGGTTAGCAAACTACAGGCCCAGAGCCACAGCCTATCTCCTGTTTCTGTAAATAAAGTTTTATTAGAACACAATCATGGCCATTCATTACATACTGAGTGAGTGGTTGCTTTGCACTATAAAAGCAAAGTTGAGGAGTTGTGGCAGGGGCTGCATGGTCTATCTGGCCCTTTACAGAGAAGTTTGCCAACCCTTGTTGTCAATGGGTAACAGAGTCCCAGAGACGTTTAGTGGCTTGCACAAGATCACAGAGCAGCAGCCCAAATGAGAACAGAATGCATGTCTTTTGGGTCTTGACCCGACATTCTTTCCCCCACCTCACAGTGCTTCTCTCCTTCTAGCTCTCAGCATGATTCATTCATTCCTATATTTGAGTGCCTTTTGTACGCCAGGCACTGAGAAGATAGCAGATCATACAGATTCCATTCTGGTAGTAGAAACAGATATTAAATAAGATGATAAAGATACAAGTTTAGAATAGAATAGCAGTTAGTGCTAAGAAACAATGAGGCAGGGGAAGGGGTGCATGAAAAAATAGGGGTCTCATTTTTGATAGGACAGATGAGAGGTGACATGGCTGAGCAGAGCCCAAAGAGTGAGGAGGAATGGGCCATGAGATAATTGGGGGAAAGAAGAGTTGAGCACAAAGGGATTGATGAGGGAGAAAATTGGCTTGGCTGCAGGACAAAAAGAGGGACAAGACAGTGGCTAGTGCAGAGGAAGGAAGTAAGTGGGCAGAGACAAGACAACACCAGTGCTTGGAGGCCAGATCATGCAGGAGTGTGCAGAGAAGGCCAAGATGCTTGGTCTTTATTTTAAGTGAGATGGAAAGCTCTTGAAGAGTTTTAGTCAAAGGAACAATATGATCTGATTATAATGTAAAAGGTCGCTCTGTAGACTCTTGGGAGAACTGACCAAAGGCGGCAGAAGAGGAACCAGGGAGATGAGGGAGAAGGTGATTTCAGTCAGCCAGCAAAGATGATGGTGGCCCAAGCCAGGCTGGTGAGATGTGATCAATGCTGGGAAATACTTGAAATACTGAACTGACAGACATTGCTAATGGCTGGAGCAGGAGACCAGAATTATGGGAAAGTCTATTTTGACTTGTCCTGCAGTGTTAACCAGGCAAATGGTGATGCCTTCAGCTGACAAGAGGCAAAGAGGGGAGTGGGGGCAGCGAGTGGGTGTGTTGAGGAGATGGTCAATTAGGACTTGAGCCTGGGGTTTGTCAACTTTGAGAGGTCTTGGGAGTGGTTGAGCAGGAGGTTGTCTCTTGAAGCCTGAAGCTCAGGAAGATGTTGGAGCTACGGACGTGAATCAGGGAATCAAGAGTGTCTGCACGGTTGCGGTGGTTCTTAGCGGGAATCAAGTTAGGGTACATACAACATGGGTTCGAATGTATGAGATTGAATCAAAAATCCTTCTCAACAACGTACTGGCAAATTACATAATCAAAAACCAGTCAGTATTCAAGCCAACCAGCAACAGGAGCCATATACTATGGCAACATCTTTCTTACAAATGGGTTGCAGACAAAATTGTTTACCCTAGAGGTGAAGTGGCTTGAACTCTTGTATTCTGGATTAAATCACAAGTACAGGCCAGCCCAACACAGAAAGATAGTTTTCATCAAAGAACATTTCTTGATTAAAAAAGAAGAAGGTTCCCAGGATTAGGGCACTGGAAGCAACCCGGGATGGGAAGAATTCTGCCTTACTCTGCCACAAACTTGCTGGTTGGAAGGCAGAAATTGATTTGGGGTAATAAGACCTGGATGTCCCAACATAACTAGGCAAAATCCAGATACATGCCAAACATGGGAGACAGTCTGATTATAGGTATACTGGATACAGCCAAAATAAGGGAACAGATACTAGTCAACATCTTCTTTTAAAAAAAGATACACAAACTAATGCAAACACTTCAGGTATTAGACAGGGAAGGATAATTGATACAACAGACTATCCCAGTCTTTAGTTATATATGCAATAAAATCTGTTGCTCACTCATGTCAGAGGTCAAGGGAAACGGGGGCAGGATCTGCATTGCATATGGTCATTTCGGGACATAAGGCCTCTCCAGCTTGTGATACCACCAACTTTACCACACGGCCTCTAAGGTCATCCCCAAGTGGGAACCAAATGCATGGCAGATTACACTGGGATTTTATGACCTGGAGTTGGCATTAATTGGTTCTATTGTCCAGAATTCAATCACATGGCCCCAAATGGACCATGAAGAGTGGGAAAATTTAGTCTTCCTGCTGGCCTAAGGGCAAAAAGATGTGCTTTGGTGAACAAATAATATCTTCTCCACAGAAATATGTACACAGATTTTACGATTACCATTCCTCTCTCTGAGTAAACAAGTCATCTTCATTCATCAAACATTTACTCTGAGCTAGGTATTATGCTAAATATTTAACATACTTTATCCAACTGAGTCCTCCGAGCCATCTTGGGAAGTGAATATTAATTATCCTCATCTTCCACTTTCCAGATGAGCAAGCAGAGGCACAGTGTGGTCAAGGAAGTTTTACAGGGCTGCACAGCTAAGTAATGTTCAGACTCAAGATTTGAATCTAGTTTCTCCGAAGACAGAGGTGAAGAGCTACTAGTGGTCAGAGAGAGAACAAGGAGTGCTTGGCAAGCTGGAGCTTCTTGAATTGTCAGTTACATGAATCTAGAAGGATGTGTGACCCACAAGCTGCAATCAGCAGATTTGTCTATAGGGTCAAGGCCCGTGGTGGGTGGAGGGTAGAAGTTGCATCCTGGCTGAGGATCACCTGCGCAGGAGACCACAGAGCTCTTGGCAGCCGTAGCCCCCGCCTTCCAGCTATGTCCCAGGCTCCAGTCTGGGCATTTCCTTGGCTCTGGGTCCAGAGGCTGTGGTTCCCACCCTAATACTGAATAGCAGAAAGTCTGGAACTGGAGAAAGACAGTTCTTATGTCTGGGGTGAGGTGATTGGGTAAACCACCCCAGTCAAGGTGGAAGTCAGTGGATGAACCTGTCCATCCCCTGGCAGGTGGCCTTGCTTCCCCTGATAGAAGTCTCAGTACTCTTTGGCTGGATTAAATATCATGACCACTTCTCAAAGCCCCATCACTTCATTTCTGTCTCTCTGACCTTTCTGTCTTGCAACCAACTCCCTGGCAGAGGCTCTGATGGCCAGGTGTAGAGGAATGAAATGGTCCATGAGGCAAGAATCCTTAATCTCAATGGCACTTTGGACTCATCTGGAGCAACTGCTCTGAACCTCTGGCTTCATGAAAATCAGCAGCTCAAAAAAGGGAGAAATTCTCCTTTTATCTTTCTGCTTTAGGGTGGGGACTCTTTCCTCAAAGGGTTGCTAGAGAAGCCAGGAGGGACCCAAGAGACTCTAGTGGTGGGTGATTCAGTTTTAGGCAGTGGCAGCAAAAAGGACATGGGTTGAATTTTTGCCACTGCCATTCATCCTGGTGTGTCAGAAGCACCTGATAATCCTTGCACTGCAAGATAGGCCCTATCTACTTACAGCGCCACTTAGGACTTATCTTGCAGGCTGAGAGAGAATAAATGTGAAAGCATTGCTAAAACTCTGAAGTGCCATGCAATGGAGGGTGCTAATAATGTTGAAGTGACCTCTGCATATGTCTTTGAATATGACCTCTGCATATCTCTTTCTGTTATAATTTCATCATTCACTTATTGCATGTACTAAGGAACTCCAATCTAACTTTGCTAATGGCAGTGCCAGTCTTTGCAGCTGGCCGAGGGGAGGTGCTTATGGCAGCCTGAGATGACCGAGCCACAGGTCATGAGGCAGTTCTGTCTAGTCAAAGGGCTTCCTGGCAGCCACTGCCGAGGGGCATCCTGCCCACTCCTCTGACCTCACGACCCTCCTGAGAGGGGGACGTGGAGAGGGAGTGAGGGTAGTGGAAAAAACTTGTACTGAGCATGGAGAGCCGGATTTGGGTGTTGTTTCATCACTCATGACCTCTGTGAGTCTGGACAAGAGTTACCTACAAGAGTGGAATATTAGGACTTAGCTAACAGTGCTTTGTAAACCTTCAAGTTGGATGCAAGTCGGATGTTTCATGGCAGAAAATGTAGTCAGCAAAGTGCATTTTTCCAAAGTCAAAGAATAAATCAGTGGTCACATTAGACTAGACTTCAGTCTGCTAGCTCGGTACTCTTTCTAGGGAATGACTGAGCACCCAAATTCCCCCTGACCAACAGCAGTCTACACACCTGAGGAAACCAATCACCTTACAGGGAATGGAAACTGGGTTTAATAACCCACTGGAAAGTTGGGCACTCAAAGCAGTAAATGTTCTGGGGCCTGGGGAGACACAGTCATGATACTTAATTCCAGGAACTAAACTTCCAGTATTGTCAAATCCACAAAACACTCCAGGACCATTCCACCTCTCCATTTGGCATCACTGAACAGCACTGAAACACACAGGGTCTTCGTAATTGACACATAACATCACAACAATGCATACTTGTTTTGTTTTCTCCTTAGATTTTCAATGGGAATCTGGTACAAAAGATTTCTTGTCTGTGGGGCTCACTAGGGCCGTGCGCGGCAGGAATGTGGTAGGCAGCGGTACCCTCGCTGTCGGCCCCCAGCACGCCTTCTTGTCAGCTTTTGCATAGTTTACCCTGAGCATTTACAGAATGAGAAGCTAACTGGGCTTCGAATGAATTCTTGGTCATAAGTAATTGCCAATGTAGTGTGTGGCATTTTTAGTATTTAGCCAATTTAGGAATCCTAAAATCATAAAATGTGGTTGTTAAATTCTTTGACTCCAGGATTTTTTTTTAAAAAAAGGTACTTCATAAATTCCATCTGCCTAAGTTTTTGCAGGCAGAGGATTTTGGAACTCCATTGTATCAAGGCTCTGTTATTGTCCTTTGCTTTTGTTTTTTAAAGGGGGAATAACAGATGGCATCATCTGTGGATCACCAGACATCTGGAAGGGAAAGGATCTCCTTAGGATCCCTTATGAGCTGTACCAGCCCTGCCCTCTTCCTGCTCCTCATCCAGTGTCCTCGCAGGCTCAGTGGCAGGGCTCTGCCCATGGGGTGGTCCTGAGGCCTGAGAACCACAACTCGGGGGAGCGAGACCTCTTGGAGTGCGAGCTCAAACCCAAGCCAAGGCCGGCCAACCTGCGTCATGCCATTGCCACCGTCATCATCACTGGGGTTGTATGTGGGATCGTGTGTCTCATGATGTTGGCAGCTGCCATCTATGGCTGCACCTACGCAGCAATCACAGCCACGTACCATGGGGGACCCTTGGCTCAAACCAATGAACCTGGGAAGGCAGAAGCAAAAGAGCGATTTGACAGCTCACCAGCCTGAGAGCTTTTGTCTCAAGTAGGATTGGTCATTGAAGGCCAGAAGATAGTGTCTAAGTAGGGCTGATGTGTTCACTGTTAGTCTCATTTTGCTTTTTCCAAAAGAAAAAAAAAATGTGTCTGTAAAAAATATTCCTGGGGAGGAATTTATGTTGAGATTTTTAAAATACCGTAGGTGAAATAGAGATGATACTTGTGCTCTGGGCCTGAGAAGTTATTACAACAATTCCATGTGGGGGTAGGACACACATGGAGAAAGGGAAGATGCCATCTCTTCCAGGTACTTTTCTGTGTATTAAATTCCTTTTACAGAGAAACAGAAATTCAAACATACATGCCAGTCAGCATTCCTGGGAGCTTTATGGTCCATTGGAAAATTGCCCAATTTTCAGTGCTTGGGAAGAGGCTGGTGATCTTATCCGAGGGGCACTGAATGCCTCTATAATTCATGCTAGATCAGTGATACTTTTAGATGTTGTATATGTTATATATTTAATGGGAGTGTCTGTTGGTTGGAAATTTCATAGCTTGCCACAAGAGTCAGAGTATATTTAATTTTCTAAATCAGAAAACCATTTGGGGCTTTCTAGGCTGCAGAGGAAGAGGAAGATTCCATGTCCGGATAATGGGACTCAGGCCTTTAGTCTGAGGAAGTTTTCTGATGCAAGGGTAATATGTAATATTACAAGGGTAATAATATGTAAACAAACACAAAGAGGATGGGGAGCCAGAATTTGGGGCAGATATTACCAAAAGGCCATATCCGCCAAGGGATTGGAACCTTCCATTTATAACTCTCACAGCAGGAATGAATTTAGGTCGGGCTGAGAGCGAGATAACGACTTTTGTGTATCTGTATCTGCATACATAGCGCACAGAGTGCACAGAGTTGTACGACCACACCCACACATAAACATACTCGGAGCAATCAGTTTACCCACTAATGAAATGCAGCCGTGTCAGGGTGGAAGCCAGCAGCTGTTGTCCACCACCCAGAGTGTCCACTCCCCATGCTGAGACAGGAGTTTGAAGGAAGACTGAAGAAAGGGGGAATTACCAAGAGACTCAAGATAGGTGGAGGCAGCTATCCTGAACATTATTTAGGCCATGGTTTAAAAAAATCAGGTGTGGCTGGCTTTACTCCACAGACATGATCTTGAAGAGTTGCATGCAAAGTAAATTTTTGTAAATTGAATCATCATTTTAATGCAGTAGGGGAGCTGGCTATTTAAAGGAACCTTTCATGGAATCTTTCTGTAATAGAAATAATTGGCTCCAGATTTATGCATTTTGTAAATTTGCATTTTCTCATGCTACATTTTCTTAAAGTAGAATCTACGTGTTCTCGCTCATGATGCCCCAGCTCATACTTAGTCACTTGTTAGTATTAAAATTATTTTACACAAGAAGAGAGCACAAAGGAGTCATGGACATGTTAAAAGTAGAGAATGGTAAATACAAGGGCACTGTCCCTCCAGAGACCATGACAGACATTGCTAATCAATCCCAGCACTCCTCCTAGCTCAGCACCACAGATGCCGTCTTAAGACAGCGCTGTAGGCAACCAGAACTAATCAACTGGAGTTGGTTCAAAGGATAAAACGCATTTGCCATTCAGGGTACTGGCTCTATATTCACTCCTTCAGGCTATGTAATGATTGGTTTGGATCCTAAATCAATAGTCCATTCTCTAACTGAAATGTAAATGGAAGGTTCACATGTGTATGGGAGAGATGCAGGGAAATGGATAAACCTACCACATCCTACTGTGCAGGTCTCACACTGATGTACCCCTAACAATCACAGAGGCAATCTACACTTGCCATGGTGCTTCATAGCTAGTGTGGGCCCCACACACCCAGAGGCTAAAGATGGACCACCTTTCTGGAGCAGCAATTTTGCTAGATGATTTTTCTAGGGGACAAAGTTTAAACTTTGATGGTAAGTTTCTTTCTGAGTATCAAAATAAACTGAAATACCTTAAACTGTAGATCAAAAAAAGACCCCAAGGAAAGCCTGCTGATGCATCAGCTCTGTCCCAGGCCCTGGCACCCCCTTTCCATGAGCCACTCAGTGGGTAAGGCTCAACATCCTTCTTTAAGGACGTAGTGACTACTTTCCAAGTAAAAAAACCTTTCTTTCAATGGTCCTGGACTGAGTATGCCTGGCCAACAAGGCAATGTGAGAAAGAAATTGTATATGTTTTTATACCTTGTCCCAGTTTCACCAAATGTTTCCAGAGCTCACACCGTGTACCATGTACCAGGCATGGGGCAAGGTATTCTTGTGTACTCCTGACACCCACCCCATGAGCCACTTGAATAAATGTCACATTAGCTGAGACCTACTGAGGCCAATAATGCATGCTTCCTCTTACGGCAGCGATTTAAGTCTGCCAAGTGTACTAGGCCCTGCCAGAGCTTTGGTGACAGTGGAGTCCAACCCTGTCCCCACTACCCACAGACATTACATGAGGGGGTTTCTGACCCACCACAGAAAACGCTGAATGTGACTAGAATCCTTGCTTGCCAACACTCACATCCTTTTAGATTTCTAAGTACAGAGGATAACTCAGGCAAACAGACTTCCTGTTTTATGGGCAGTCTTTAAGGAAAATGATTAAAACGATGCGCACTTACATTCAGATTTCTATCTTTTGCCTATAGTCGCCACAAACAGCAGTTGGCAATGAAAGTAATTACTTATCCTGAAATGTCAACAGCTTCTCAGCACAGAAAAAATATAAATCAAATTGTTTAGATTAACAAATGCAGAGTTATCATTTGTTAATATGAGAAATGAAATGTTTTAACTGTAAAAAACATTGCAGATGAAAGACCCAATTTGCAGGGTATTCTGTGAGAACCACAAATTATCTTTCACAACCACTACAGCTCATGAGGGGTAATTTGCAAACGCCTCATAGATTATTTTCAGCTGTTTATTGCTGCTGTCATATTCATAGATCCCCTTATAAAAATGTCCTTCCGTCACAGAGCCTTGCTGAGGGTAAACTGTGGACAAAAATCACATTTAGTGTTGATTGTTTCTGCGAAAACTAAAAATATAGTTCTTTCATCATATTTAGTAGAACAGTATGACTACAGATGGGTGATTTTTTGCTTTGCCAGGGATCATAAATTCACAAACAGATACTGTAGCTGTCTGCAGTGAGGCATAAAAAGAGGGGGCATGAAGAATGTACCCTGCCATAGAGATTTTGGAGAAGGAAGACCTAGAATCAACTCTATATCTGAAAAGATTTTACAAATAAGGCAAATATTTACAAATAAGGCAAATATTTTTCCTGACACTGCAGGAAGAATCTTTTGCTTAACATTATAAAATGCCAGTGGATTACTAAGTGTTTTATTCTTCCTTACAAAAATGGGAAGACTAAAAAGTGATGCACACACAGATTTCTTCCTGAAGGTTCATGTAAATCAAGTCTCCTCACTTGAGTTAACCAAGTACCCCTGAAACAAGACACTTTTATCTTAGATCCCAAATATCAAAGGAAGTGGTTAAATCCATCTCAAAAATAATCTATCTGTAGCGTACATTCACATAATTATACAACTGTTAGAAACCTAGAACAACTTTCTATTGCGGTTCAGGAAATTACCGTTTCCAGTTTCAGAAAACCCATCAGTGTATTCATTGCTAAATGCTATTGACAGAAACCTACACAAAATGATATCCCAACTCCACACGGCATCACTGCGCGATGGTTTGCACACGTGACTTTAGGGAACCATCCTGTTTGCCCTTTTGATGAAAATGCTTTGTTTTTTAGACTCAAATTGCAATGCAGTCTCCAAGAAACACCTGCCCCATTCAGAGAAGCAGCTGCCTAATCAACCACTTCCCTTTCAGATTCTTTTTTTTTAAATTGATTTGTATTTATTTTTACTGATATATAATCCAGATTCTTAACTGAAGTACTCGTATCTACTTTTTACTGCAACGGCACTGAATATTCATTTGGAAGGATGGGATGTCAGCCAGCTACAAACGCCCATCAAAAAGACCCTGATAACAAATCAGAGGACTGAGGGCTGAGGAGGGTCTTAGAGAGCATTTAGTCCAGGCCTGGAGAATTTCAGAATAGCTGCCACCAGCCTTTCTATCCATTGCAGCCATTGCTAATAGATCGTGGCAAACTTATCTGCTGAGCCCAGACAAGGCCTCAGGGTTTTGTTTTTTTTTTTTAAATCTGTTTTCCAGGTACCCACTACTGATCAACTGGAGTTGACATAAGAGATTAAGCCTATTTGCTGCTCTGATATAGTTCTGTGTCCTTATTTTACAAGGAAATGGAAGCATGGAAAGGAAAACAATGTTACCAAAGTCATGCACAGAATTAACTGCAGGCTTATAAATGCAGTTTCAGGAGAGGGGTTAGCATAGATAACACAACCTGACCCTCACCATTCTTTGTTCATTTTGTGGTGAACCACAATATCAAGACTATGACTTTATTATATTAATTATTTGGATAAGAACAATTAGAGCATCAGCATTTATTGAGCACCCAGTTTCATGCCAGGTATTTTCCAAGCATAATACTTAATTTTCTGTAAGCCTCATGGTAACCAAAACATATGGGTATTGTACTGCCGCATTACATAGGAAAAGACACACTTACGGTATCTGCTGAACGTCACAAACTAGTAAATGGTGGAGTGGGAATCTGGATGAAAGTCTTCCCAAGGTCGAAACCCAGGCACTTTTCAGGACCTGACAGGTTCGAAGAAGTCAGACTTAGGATCCTTTCCTGGCACTGCCAACACTTACCTTAAAGCATGGAGGGCAAAGAAACCCAACCACGAACCAGGAGGACACTGCCAGAGCTCTGGTCCCACCAAAACCAGGAGGACAGCTGAGGGAGCCAAGGCTAAATGGGGGCATGAGAACCCTTTCATCATCTATAGCTCTGCTGGGCTGGAAAAGGCAGTCTTAGAATGAGAGGGGAAGAAACTCAGTCACACTCTCTTGAAATTATTTGAGAAAATGAGAAATTTAGAGTCCAGATTAAGATGCTAGCCAGTAAATAGTATTTCTCACTGAAATATTCATTAATACACAGAAGAGGAGGAAAGTTATGAGGGCCCCAGAAATTGAGAATACTGCTCAAGAATAGCTAAGTCTCCAGGAGGAATATCTACTACCTAAAGCAGGGGTGCAGCCTTGGCAACATGGTAAAACCCCATTTCTATAAAAACTGCAAACATTAATCAGATGGGGTGGCACATGCCTATGATCACAGCTACACAGCAGCCTGGGGAAGGAGGATTGCTGGAGTTCAGGAGATCAAGGCTGTAGTGAGTCTTGGTGACTGAGTGAGATCCTCTCTCAATAAAACAACACAAAACAAAACAGAGCAGAAGTGTGACCTTGAAACAGATGAGTGGGGTATCAAGGAGGAGATCAATAGTCTGCACTGCCCATCCTATGCTGATATGCCTTCCACTGAGATGCTGAGTTTTAAAAAAATCAGATACGAATCACCCCTTCCTATATGTAGGGTATCTGAGGACATTTAACTTCTACAATACCTCCCATTGAGACCCCACTGTCTTCATTCATTAAAGATGAAGACTCTTACAAAGTGGCATATAGGAAGATGAAAAAAGGAAGAGAAGACAATCAGATAAGCACAATCTAGGGCTTTTAATTTACTGTCTCTTGCAAGAAATAAAAGCCACAGAAGACTTTGATTTATCCAAGTTAAGCGGTCAGACTACCAGGCAGCAGAATGTGGCGTCCCCTTACAAATCCTGTAATACCACACTAAATGGCAGAGGTCCACACAGGGCCTGTGTGTGTGAACCAACCTTCCACCTCCAAGGAGAACCCTAAAGTCAACAACAAGGAATGCTTGAGGGGAAGCTGTCTACCCCATTCATTGGCAAACACCTTGTATTTTAAAGATGATTACAATTAAGAAAGGAAACTTAACTTGGAGCCCCCTAAGAGATGGTTTAATAAAAAGGGAGAAGAAAGGCAACACTGCCTTCAAGATATAGAAGAAACCTGAAAGGTCAATTTTAGAATATCTCAATACAATTTTAAAAGTTTCTGGTTCAATCTGGTACGGTATATTTGATGTCTATACATACATATATATATGTATATCATAAGTATATTTGGTATACATTCCACTGGCAAAATCATGTCACATGGCTGAGCTCAGAGTTAATGAGACCAAGCAGCATTTGGCATCTGAAGAGGCACTGCAGATGACATGGCAGTGGGTGGAGACACACAGTTCCCTTATCGGGATGGAGGGAATGAATAATTGCAAACAATCATAAAATGAATAATCATAGTAAATAATAAGTAAATAAATAATACATGAATAAGTGATCAATGAATGAAATCTGCCACAGCCATCATCAGAGACACAAAAGAAACACTGCAACATATTTAATCAGCGATAGAGAGCATGTACTGAGGAACACTCACTCCCAAATACAGAAGAAAGAAAACAGAGGTGAAAGCAATGGAAGTAAAAGAAATGAAAGAACAATAGGAATGATCCAATGTATGGATACTTGCTTTTCCTGATAAACAGATTAGAACATATTAAACAAAAGGATTTTGTTTTTCAATCTGATAAGTGATCTTTCCTAAGCTAAAGAAAATCCCAAGTTATGTACGTCAAGAAATGCTTACTATAAAATGTTAATGAAAAAATATGAAAAGTTAGTCTAGATTAGTGCCTGGCACATGTAAGCAGCAATCAGTATAAAACTAGAGAAAAACAAATAAATAAATAGATTCTGGTAAAATTTTCCAGTTTTAAGAACAAATAAAAATTATACAACACAGATCCAACGATTTAAAGAAAAGACCAACCTGAAACTGCAAATCTCAGATATATAAGGGCTCACACAGCATGATATTAACACACTCCTTCTGAAGTGAAATAACTCAAGATATATTTCAGTTAATCTAGGAATGACATACACAAAGCAAGAGGGAAGCAAACAGGGAGACAGAAGGTGAGAAGACCTTAAGAACATGAAAGTCATGGCATGAAAGTACCAGTGACACACACCAAAGTCAGTTAGTCAGAGTTAAGTCTTGATAGTTTTGCCAATGTGGTTAAGAAAATAATGCAAAGTCAGTAATTTAACAAATTTCTAAGCACCTGCTGCAATTTTCCAAGTATTAAGGATAAAGGAGTGAACAAGAAATATAAAATATCTGTCCCATGAAACTTAACATCTAGCAGAGGGAGAAGATAAAGAAATACAAATCCCATCAGGTGGTGAACAAGTAGATGTGAGGAGCAGAGAACACTGGGATATGGAAGAGGAAGAGTTTTTATTTTACATATGGTTATCAGGAATGTCCCTGCTGAGAAAATATCTGAGCAGAGGCCTGAAGGAAATGATAGGGACAGTGGTAAAGGTATCTGGAGGAAAAACGTCCCATGGAAAATGCATGGTAGGTGCAAAGGCCCTGAGGTAGCAACAAGGTTGGTGTGATTGAAGAACAAGGACGCAGTATGGCTGCAGTTGAGTGGGCAAAAGGGAAGCAGAAGGAGCTGAGGTTGGTGGGCAATAGGGGTTAAATTATGTAGGACTTATGGGTTGTGGCAGATACTTTTAGGATAACTTTCAATGATTCCTGCCTCCTGGTACTCATGCCCTCTCCTGACTGTGGGCTGGGCCTAATGACTTGCTTCAAACAAACAGAATATGGGAAAAGTGATAGGATATCCATTCCAAGATTAAGTTACAAAAAACTTTGGCTTCTATCCTGTTCACTTTCTTCTTGCTTGTCCTGATGGAAGTGAACTAGCTCACTATCTGGCAAGGAGGTAAGAGAGGTCTCTGGCAAACAATGAGTGAGGAACCGAGTCTCTCTGCCCAACAAACCACAAGGAGCTAACAATCCTGCTAATGATTCATGAGTGATGGTGGAAGCATTTCCTCTGTTGAGCCTTCAGATGAATCTGCAACCCTCAACAACACTTTCATTTCAGCCTCCTGGATGATCCTGAGCCAGAGGACTCAGCTAAGCTGCACCAAGAGTCCTGACTCACAGATGCTATATGATAGTAAATGTCTGTAGCTTTAAACCATTAAGCTTTGGCATGAGATAACCTGGACCTCTGTGAGAATTTTGGTTTGTAACTCTGAGTAAACTGGGAAGTCAATAGAGAGTTTTGGATAGAAGAGTGACATGATATTACTTATCTTTAACATGATTTCTGTGGCTCCTATGAAGAATGAAATGAAGGGGCAAAGGTTGGGAGAAGACAGAAGAAGCAACAATCCAGGGTAGAGATGAAAGTGGAGCAGCCCACTGAGGGGGCAGTAGAAGTGTTGAGAAGTGGTCAGATTATGTACATAATTTAAAGAAATAACAGAATTTATAGGCAGATTGAGTGTAGGTAGGAGGAAAAGGAAAGAGTCAAGAATGACTTCCAGATCCTGATTCAAAGCCAGGCACAGGGGCACAGGCCTGGAGTTCCAGCTACTCAAGAGGCTGAGGGAGGAGGATCACTCAAGCTGAGGAGTTCAAGACCAGTCTGGGGAAAAATGTGTGACCCTATCTCTTAAAAAAAAAAAAGACAACGAAGGAGGAGGAGGAGGAGGAAAGAAAAAGAAGAAGAGGAAGAATATCCTGATTCAAACAAATTGTAAAAAATAAATGACATTTTGAAACAACTAGATTTTACATTCTGACAGGTAATAGATTTAGAAATTATTTTTAGGTACAGTAACAGTATTGCTATAATAAAATACGAAGATGTCCTTATCTTTTAAAGATGTATGCTGACATATTTACGGATGAAACAATCTAATGACTAAGATTTGATTTAAAATAATATAGAAGGAGTGGTTGTGAATTGGCAAATTGAAGAACACAGTGGCCAAGGGTTGATGGCTACTGGGATTGGGCACAAGATATGTGGAATTTCATTATTTTTTTTCTGTCTACTTTGGAGTACATTCAATATTATCCACAATGACATGCTTTTTAAAAAATGAATGACTCCAGAGTTTTTGGACCAACTAGATAATGAGAATTACTGAGTCGCATTTACCTAAATTATCAAGGCTATGGAGGAAGGGTGGAGGGGGAGGGTGTGAATGCAATCAGGACTTCAGCCTGGCATCTCGATAGGCCTATTGGGGAAAGTGCAAAGACACTGAATAGTCAAGTGAGTCAAGTAAGAGAAGTCTGGCTTGGGAATCACCAGTTTATGAACGGTGTTCAAAGCCTTGAGAGCAAATAGGAGCACAGGTGGAGACCCTGGGGCCCTCCAACATTTTCAAGTCAAGGAGATGTGTGAATCAGCAAATGAGACCTAGGAGGGCTAGACGGTGAGGTCAGCTAAGAACCAAGTAAAGGGAGACTTCAAGGAGAAAGCAATCAACATGGTGAGGCACAGCTGATAGACCAAGACAAAAAGAACCATGGAAGCTACTGAAATTATTGGTGATCTTCAGGAGGAATGTTTCATTGTGGAGTGGGTTCCAGAGAGAATGAGAAACCACAAGGTCGTGGAGGGGGGGAGGGTGCGGGCAGCATATAGCATAAAAGAATGCGTAATGCATCACACAAAGTAGTGTAACAAAATACTTTTGACTTAAAAACCTGACTGTATTGTATAAAATCTGGAAGTTGGTGAAAGAGTAGTAAAGCATATACTATGACCAGATACTATGTTTTCATTCTGAAATTTTATTTTGCAATACAATTACCGACTCCCATCTGGCTGAACTGTGTCATGTATAATTGTGTACTTTGGCCTTGAGGTGAGAATGACATTCAGGCATTGATCCAAACTTCATGCGGTTCTCATCCAGAAGAGAACCCAGGCATTCTTGGTAAGCGCAAACTTGGGAGACATTGGGAATACAAAGTCTTTGATCAGCACTGTCTCTTTCCCACCGGAGACTGATCAAAGCATTTTCCTGGGGCAAGAAAGTCCACATACTGACTGTCAAAGGGTTTAGGCAGGGGTGTCCAAAATTTTGGCTTCCCTGGGCCTCACTGGAAGAAGAATTGTCTTGGGCCACATATAAAATAGACTAACAACAATAACAGTTGATGAGTTAAAAAAAAATCACAAAGGATCTCATAATGTTTTAAGAAAGTTTACGAATTTGTGTTGGTCCACACTGGAAGCTGCGCAGCCTACAGACCGCAGGTTGGATAAGCTTGAGCTCTTCTGCTGCAGACTCTGCTCATGCCAGTCCCTTTCTTCCCAGGGGAGGGAAATTCATGTCAGCTCATCTATCCTCTGTGGGTCCTTTACTTAGCGTGAGTCATATATATTCTAGTCTTAACTGAGATCAAAATCCCAACAAGGTCACTAGGAGATTTGCTTGGATAAAGGCGGTTAAATAAATCCCCAAATCTCTCATGAGCCATGTTGGAAAAAAAAATCCCATAAACTGTTTTCCACCAAAGCATGTGAGGGCATTTTCAATGTTCTACCAAGCATTATGCTGATTGCACTGTTCAGAGGTTTATAAGCTAGAGCGAAGATTAACTAAATCACTGTCTTGACTTACAATGAAAACATTTATTTTTAGAAAGCTCAGGCTCTCTGATTGGAATTTCTGTGTAACCACACAGACAAAAACGTTAGGCATAACCGATGGACAACCTCTGATACAACAAAGTTCTGTCTTTAATGTCCACTTACATAACCTCTGATTTAAATATCTACTTCATTTGTATAGAAATATGTTGAAATAGGTGAGTGAACAAATCGGCCTTTTTCATTGTTCTTTTAAATAAACAGTGTGACATATTTTCATCTGAAGTTGCGTTTGGCAAGCTTTTTCTGTAAGGGAGCAGGTAGTCGATGTTTTTGGCTTTGCAGTTTCTGTGGTCTCTACCCCTCCATCTACTCAGCTCCGCCATTTTTAGCAAGAAGGTATCCACAGACAATATGGGCTTGGCTACATTTCAATGCCACTTTGTCTACAAAAGCAGGCAGTGGAGTGCTCACAAGATTTTTTGTTTTTTCTTTTCTGTTTTGAGACAGGGTCTCACTCTGTCACCCAGGCTAGAGTACAACGGCATGATCTTGGCTCACTGCAGCCTTGACTTTCCTGGCTCAAGCTATCCTCCCACCTCAGCCTCCTGAGTAACTGGGACTACAGGTGTGCGCCAGCACGCCCAGCTAATTTTTGAATTTTTTTGTAGAGACAGAGTTTTATCATGTTCTTGAACTCCTGGGCTCAAGCGATCCACCTGCCTCAGCCTCCCAAAGCATTGGGATTACAGGCATGAACCACCACACCCGGCCTGACAAGGTATTTATATTGAGAATACATGAACAACTCTTTCAACAATATGAAGACAACCTAATTTAAATATGGGCAAAGGATCTGAATAGACCTTGCTCTAAAGAAAATATATAAATGGCAAGTAAACACACGAAAACATGGTCAGTCATTAGCGAACTGGAAGTCACTTCACACCCACTTGGATGGCTAAAATAAAAAAGACAGATGGTAAGTATTAGAAAGGATGTGGAAAACCTGGAATGTTCATGTGTTGCCGGTGGTGTTGTAGAATGGTGCAGCCACTTTGGAAAACAGTTTTGCAGTTCTTCAAAATACCAAACATAGAGTTACCATATGACCCAACAATTCTACTTTTAGGTATGTGCCCAAGAGAACATAAAAACATAGGTCTGCACAAAAAATATGTACATGGATGTTCATATCAACATAACAGCAAACAAAGCTTCCATCTACTTATGAAAGGATATGATAAAGGTTGTCTATCCACGCCAGGGAATATTATATGGCAATTAAATACTGATACAGTCTACAATGTGGATAGACTGTAAAGGCATTATGGTAAGTGAAGGAAGCTGGTCACAAAAGTCCACGTATTGTATGATTCCATTTATCTGGAATGTCCAAAAACAGACAAATCCATAGAGAAAGCACAAGTGGCTTCCTGGGGCTGCAGTTTGTGAATCTCAGCTCTGAGGCACTGGTATATGAACATGTGAGTTTCAAAGTTTTAATATAAAACATGTAAAGATACTATTGATATAATCTTCCCATATGCAAGTTTTCAGAAAAAAATAACCTAATACGGGAAATAGCACTGACTAGTGACCAGGAGAGGGCGTAACATATGGTAATTCTTAATGAAGAAAGCAGCAATAATAATTTAGCAGCTAATGATTATTGCCAACCCAAATGTTAGCGCTTACCAAAAACTTTATATACATAAAAATTTATTTCTCTCAACGGGAATCAAAGTCTCCCCCAAAAGCAAGATTGAATCTGGGTATAAGAAATATTCCAATATTGGTTAATTTCTTTTCTTTTCTCTGGTGGTAAAATAAATGTACACCTTTAAAAAACGAGGCTGTTAGAAATCCAACCTTGGCACCAAACAACCTCCATTTACACGTGGGAAAAGGAAGGCACAGGGCTGAGGCCTAGGGAAAGGGATGGCCTGTGCTCACTCATAAACACTCAGTTCACAGTGTCCATGTCCATGTCCCACCACAACCTCTAAAAGAAGTGGCTTAACCTGCTGATTTAGAACACGCAAGCAGGTATGCAGATGTGTCGCCCCAAAATTCTGCTGCTCATTTCTGAGTGGAGGGTGCATTGGGACTTTTGAGGAGTTTAGAAAGGGACAGTAACTCTTAGGAGTGAGTGTCCTGGCGAGTGAGCACAGAGGATCCAGTTTCTCAAAACTCTGGGCTATTTTTATTCCTGGGGCAACAATCCACAACATGTCCTTGTCACTGGCTACTATGCGGTATGCAGAGCAGCTGCTCTAATGGCCAGCTCTAACTATCAAACTCTGCTGTAGACTTAAATACAGCGAAGCTATGCTACATCACTTAGCCATTTCTATAGAGTTTGCTGTTGTCAGTCCTACTGGCTTAGACCTGCTTCTGCCCCTGCATTGTACTCATTTGTTAGCTTAAAAAGAAATGTCAAACACATAAAAAGTCCCATCTAATAGCTGACATTCAGAGCAAAGACTTGCCTTGGGTTTCCCACTTCCCCAGGGGTCAGCTACCCACCTACTCATCAGCTCTGCTTTTAGATCCTGGTAACTACCCCCAAAACCCAAGAGACTCATTCAGGTGTCACTGCACCCACCTGGAATCTCATTCCAGGTTACTGGAGATGTTAGTCCACTGCCTGGAATGCTGTATATTCCTATATATCTCTGCAGACTACAGACTGCATCTCATGATTCAGACCTCCATTCATGTCACCTCATCAGGGAGGCCTACTTGAACCATCCCCCAATATGGAAAGGCACTGCCCCACCACATACCAATGTGCACACAACTGTACACTTCTTCTCCCCTTTGTTGCTGCCAACCGCATTTCATCTCTTAATCCTGCTCCATTCTCTAGACAGTTATTTACCACTACTAAAAATCGTTCCTTCCTTGCTTCCTTCCTTCCTTCCTTCCTTCCTTCCTTCCCTCCCTCCCTTCCTCCCTTCCTCCCTCTCCTTTCTTCCCTTCCTTCCTTTCCTTTCTCCAATTCCTGCAATACTTGTCTGTATCTGACACACAAATGGAAGCTCTCCACTGGCAGCAACTTGGCCATGCTCAGCATTCTCAGAGGGTTCAGCAGCATTTGTGTGGAACAATTCTTCATTGGGAAGCTGTCATCCCGGTCTCTAGACATCAATGCCAACAGTGCCCTCGTCATGAATCGACAATCCCCCGACACCCTCCACAATGCCCTCTGGGATACTTGTTCACAGCTGTATCCCCAGCACTAAGAACACTGTAGGTGCAATATACATATGTATTTATTGAATAAGTTAATTAAGAATAAATACATCAAGATTGTTAGTCTATAAGGGAAAACACTGAATTTGAAAGCAGCGAGTTGAAGTTTTCCTGTCAGTTTAAATCAGCAGTTCGAAATCTCAGCACTACTGACATGTGAACCAGATAATTCTTTGTTGTGGAGGCTGTCCTGTGATTTGCAAGATGTTTAGCACCATTCCTGACCTCTACCCACTAGATGCCAGTAGCACCCTCCTAACCAGTGGTGCCAATCAGGAATGTTTTTTGATGGTGCCAAATGTCCCCTGGGGGCAAAACCACCCCTGGTTTAAAACTACTGGTTTAATCAGTAAGTTTTCATTTTTGCCAAAATAAAATAGTTCCTTTGCTCAGATTTTAAAAACTAGAGGTTTATCCAGGCAGACCTGACACATACTTTCTGACATACTAGTTAACTCATACATACCAAATACATGCGATCCCACCAAAGGAATGTTGACAAGCTAAATGTTTGCCTATAACATTTTGCCAGTATTATTCATCTAACTCTAATGAAGGGTCCACAGTAAATACTGCATTCAGATTAAATACCGCATACTTGGCAACAGTTAATGATCACTGATGTTAATCAATCACTTTCCTAATTAGCTGGTTAAATGGGATCTTCCCCTTCATTACACTGTCCCAAGTTATGCAAACAAGACCACATAACCCACATTTTCAAATTTCCCCAATGAACAAATCTAAAGTGGTCTGTGTTCCTTGCAGAGAAACTCACAAACGTACTGAAATTCATTGAATTTTATAATTTAAAAAGGTATACAAATTACACCTCAATAAAGCTGTTTAAAAAGAGCCGTTTCTACAAGAAACCAATGACTCTGGCATCTAGACTCCCTTTTTTCTGCTGATGTGATCACATTAGCTATTCTAAGCATCACTTTGGATGCCTGGACCTCAAAAAAGACATCTACTGATGCAGAGATAACTACCGATCCAACAAGGTTACTTTTGGGATGGGACACAAAACAAGTTTCTATTCCTTAAAATATTTATATTGATGAATATCATATTACTATAGCATGGACTGGACTTTTAGCTACTAGTGAGCATCTCTCTTAGAGTCTTAGTCAAGTACTATGCTTCCACTATCTGGTCAATAAATATGTACCCACATATGGGAGGTAAAAATGAAGCCCATCTTCCTTGAATCATTTATTTAGCCAATATGGTCCCATATGGACCATATGTTAGCCCTTGTACTTGGCACTGGGAATAAAAAGATAATTGGATCTTCGCCCTTAAAGAGTTCAAAATTATCTAAGAAATCAAAATGAAACATTTTTAGGAGCAATTTTAGATTGTGGTATGTTAAAAGGCACACTTTAAAGCAAGTGCAAACAATTCAGATTTCATTATTTAACATTTTAAACATCTCTAGAAGTCTGAAATTGTTAACCAATATTGGGATTGGGTGTTCTGTATTTGTCAGAGAGAGGGCCTAGATGATGAACAGAAAAGTCAGACCAACAATTCCAGGAGAGGAAGAAGTCTCCTGCAGGGTCACACCTTCCACCTTGCTTCAATTCTTTCTCCCACATTTCTTCTTACCAGGTCATTTCTACCCCTGGTATGGTAGATGAGGGCCTATGACTGCTAGACCAGTGGGCTGGCTCTCGTCAGGAAGAAGAAAATAGAGAATCACCACAACGATCAACGTAATTTATAAAACTCAAGTCAATAATAAGTAAGTTAAGGCAAAACAGGTTTTGCCCTTTCTCCTCTCTCGTGTGTGCTCTCTTGTCCTTTTACCTTCCACCCTCCGCCATAAGATGACACAGCACGAAGGCTCTTGCCAGATGCGGGCACCTGGATCTTGTAGTTCACAGCCTCCAGAACTCTAAGAAATAAATTTCTTTTCTGTATAAATTACACATTCTGTGGGAGAAATTTTTGCAAACTAAGCATCTGACAAAAATCTAATGTCCAGTATCTATAAAAAATTTAGATAAATTTGCAAGAAGAAAACACATAATCCTATTAAAAAGTGGACAAAGGATATGAAGAGACACTTCTCAAAAGAAGACATACAGGCAGCTAACAAGCATATGAAAAAAAGGTCAACATCACTGATCATTAGAGAAATGCAAATCAAAATCACAATGAGATACTATCTCACATCAATCATAATGGCTACTATTAAAAAGTCAAAAAATAACAGATGCTGGTGAGGTTGTAGACAAAAAGGAACACTTATACACTGTTGGTAGGAGTGTAAATTAGTCCAGCCATTGTGGAAAACAGTGTTGTGATTCCTCAAAGAGCTGGAAACAGAACTACCATTCTACTCAGCAATCCCATTACTGGGTATATACCCAAAGGAATATAAATTATTCTATCATAAAAACACATGCCTATGTATGTTCATTGCAGCACTATTCACAGTAGTAAGGTCGTGGAACCAAACTAAATGCCCATCAATGATAGACTGGATAAAGAAAACGTGGTACCTATATACCACAGAATACTATGAAGTCATAAAAAAGAAGGAGATCATGTCCTTTGTAGGAACATAGATGGAGCTGTAGGCCATTATCCTTAACAAACTAAAGCAGGAACAGAAAGCCAAATACTGCACATGCTCACTTACAAGTGGGAGCTAAATGAGGAGAACACATGAACGTGGAGAGGGAAACAACGACACTGGGGCCTATCAGAGGGTGGGACAGTGGGAGGAGGGAGAGGATCAGGAAAAATAACTAATGGGTACTAGGCTTCATACCTGGGTAATAAAACAATCTGTACAACAAACTCCCATAACACAGTTTACTTATGTAATAAACCTGCACATGTACCTCTGAACTTAAAAAAAAAATCTCATTCTGTGGTATTCTGTTCTAACAAAACAAAACGGACTAAGACACTGGTTATTATTTATTTATAACTAGAGTGCCTGGCAAAAGCAGAGGCTCAGGAACATTTATTTATTGAATGAATAAATATGCCACCAACTTTTAGATTAAAATGGGTTATCCTAAATTCCAGCATTTTTATCCTTCCTTTTTATCCAAGAATTTTCTTGTTCGTTTTCTCATTGTATCCCTGCATTGATACAGGGTGAGACAAGGGAGGTAATAACCCCAACTCTATTTTAGACAGACCTTTAGAGACCCAAGAGTGCACGTTTAGCAAGTTATTGAGTGAGTGATAAACTAGGTGGACCTCACAGTCCAAGATCTGTGTTTCCACTCACAACGATACAATGAATTAAGGATGCGACACAACAGAAGGTTCCACGGCTAGGACGAGACTTGGTAGGCCAAAGGGAGAGTCCTGCCACTTCTTCCTGTGCGGTGGGAAAGCAATTAAGAAAATGCGGCACACTGGTGGCAGCTGGAGAGTTGGCAGGCTTCTCAAGAAAAAGACTGTAAGCAATGTCATAGGCCTGGAAGATGGATGGGGCTCGTTTATGCACCGAGACTGGCGTGCAAATGGAATCATGCCCAGTCTGACTGGCCTTTCTTCAAAGATGTCATTGACAGATGAATGTCTAAATGTTTTTGTTTAAAAAAGAAAACACAAAAAAGAAAGAAGAGAATAAAACAAAAAACAAGAAAACAACAAAAAAAAACCTCTTTCTACCCCACACATACATAGCCATTGAACATGAGATGACCAGGTCAGGCCTGGGAGAGGAGCTGGCCTTTCCAAGGAGTCCCTGATAATTATTTGCATAGTTTTACACCTCTTACTTCAGATGAGTTCCACTTTAACACAAGAACTTCATTGAAACCTAACATTCCTGCCAGTCGGCTGTCTCCCATCTGCTGTTGGGGCACACTGATGGGAGGAAAGCCTGCTCACACATTCATCTTCATCTGCCAAAACAAGGCTTCTTCCCCAATTAAAACTGCCTTTTTAATTTCAGAGTGGTAAACAGTGTCCACTCAATTTGAGGAAAATACACAGAGGAAAGTTACCAAACCTAATCACACAGTGACATGATGGTTGAGTCACAGTCAGGAAAACTTGGGGTGGGGTGCCTAAGAGGCTGCTCTGTTCTTGGAGACAGAAAGGTCTTCTTGAGGTCACTGCTGTCATGGGGCTGCATCCACGGCAGCCTTCAACATTACAACCAAGCAATTCTGTTTTATCTTATGTCTACCAAACAGAGTTTGAAAAAGGTTCATAATCACCAATTCTAAATGGTAAGGATTAAATACAGTTCTTCAAATGACCTTGCCTCTTGGCCTTGCTCTGTAATTATCTTTTGAAAATGGGGACCATTTGGCATACCCATAGAAGCAGTAAATAGGAAGGTGACTCCTCCACCCACTCACGGTGGACCAAACTGTGTCTCGTGAACTCACTGTGGTCTACGGCCACCTATGCAACTTGACAATAGACTGGCATAGCATTTGGGAGGTGCATGTTCTCCTCTAGACTGGATACCCAGTGTTCAGGCTCAGACCACGTTTCACCCATACTCAGCCAAATAAGCATTTTTGAAATGTAAGGCATTTGGAAATATGTGAGCATAGACTGTAAACTTGGACAGAGGTGGCTGGGATAGGCGCAGTGACTTTAGGGCTCATCCTTCATAATGTCTAAACTAGAAACCCAAGGAAAGCGTTTTAAAAAGAAATTTCAAACAGACATCCGGATATTCTGGCCAGACCATGTCTGTGACAGCTGCTGCATGTGGCCTCAGCTCCTGGGAGATAACATGCCTTCAGAATTAGCTTGCTGGACCAGTCTGGAGGTAAGCAAGTCTGATCTCCTTTAAGCAAAAATAAATCTTGTTGAGTTAAATGATCCTGTCTCCCACTTTCCTCAAGGAACATGAAACATGAAGTGACAAAATTTGAAGACAGCAACCGTGAATCCTCAGAGTTCATATCTCCTGGCTGATTAAGAATAGGTCTGCTTAGTTCAAGACGAGCCACAGGTCAGATACATAAGGCTGTCATCCTTGTCATTCCCAGTAACTCAGGAATAACCAGGATAACTGTCCTCAGATCTTTCAACCCTAGTAATACAATTATGATGCAGAGGCTAAGTCATAAAGAAAGTGGGGGGACAAAAGCAGTGTTTCCTTGCTAAAGAACAACCACTTCAAACAGGGCTCCTCCATCTGCTCTATTTGTACTCTTTCCCAAAAGTATTCAGTGTGTGAAGACACAGAAGTGGGTGTTCAAAGTCACCCAAAAGTACAACTTATCGAGGGAGACTGCTGGAAAACAAAAATTGCTCCATTTAGTAAACCTAGCCAATACTAGCTGGTGCTTGGGGTATATCACCCACCCATCAACCAACGGCTCCAAAATGATCAGAATAAACCATGTGCCAGCCACACCCTCAGGCCTTGTTTTTATGTCAGCATTTGTCTTCAAAGAAAGGTTTGTGGTAGTTGCCAGCCCTTTAGGTCAGATGCCACCAGTGAAAGCCCCCAGCCATCCACAGAGAGCTGCTGATACTCCTAAAAAGTGAGAGAAATGGGAAAAGCCAGAGACAGGTCTTCTTTGACAATTCAAGACTCTCAGTCATATAATATTTTAGCTTTACCCTGGTCCCAAACACAGCACCTGCAGATACAGCTAATTCTAATTCCCCAGGGGGATTAGGGGGATAAAAATCTCAGTCTCTCTGGAGAAGGACACATTTCAGCTTGTGTTTGCCTAAAACAAACCTGCAATTTCCTCATACGCCTACTGTCATCCTAATGACACAGAAGCTGGAGATGTGGAGTTTACTTTGAATGAACGTGCTTCCTACCATCAAGAAATTCTCCTGGGCACGTACTAACAATTTTTCACCAGCTCAGAGTTTAAGGATAGAAACCCTGGGAAAGTTTTCTGTCTTCACATCAACCACCACCAGCTGTCAGAGCCTTGGTTTGAAGGAGATGACACCAAGCTGAGGAGGAAGTAATTTTAAATTGTTTTCTCCTTTGAAAACCTTTTTGGAGGATAAGTGTGCTACATAGAAGTAGCCCACTGGCCGGACGAATGGGCGCCATGCTTACTTTGTCTTCATGGATTGAATCCATTATTTACCTGCCACCACAGGAGATTTTCGTTCATCCAGGAGCTGGATGGATGTACTCGCTGTCACCACATTGCTTTTATTGACAGGTCCTGTAAAAAAAAACACCACAACAAAAATGAAGTTAATTACAGTGTACACGCTAAGAGAGTAATCATATCAGCCCACAATCACCAATTCTGCAAATTGTTTTGGGGCTCAGTCCCAGGCCCCAGAGTCCTCTGACCTGTGGATGCACTGCCTACGCTGCCAGGCCATGAGTGCAGTGTTGTGAGTTCTACTGGCTGAAAAAACCAGTGAGCTGAGTTATGACCACCAGTGCGCTGGGGAACATCCAGCCTCTTCACATTGAAACCATCGACCACCATCGAGGGACCATATTTTTTGGTAATCTGTGGTTTCAAATTGCAGTGTTTACTTGTGTCAGTGGTCATATTTATACTGCCTGTCTAAATATAGCCATGGAGAGCTGTATGAGGGCTTTGAAATTATTTTACAAGTTGGTGACTTTAGCTCTGATTCATTGGTTAAATCTTTGCTGATCTATAAAATTGTAATTTCAAGCCCAGTGTCTCTGAGCAAAACCATTCTAAAGAGGGATAGAGCTGGAGCACAATCTTCACTCCAAACTATTATTATTCTGGTAACAATATGGCATTAGTATTAAGAAATTTTTAATTATCAGCAATGGTTCCAATATCCATGAATTTAAAAAGATACTGAGCACAAATTCTGAGTGCCTAGAGTCCAATGCCAACCTTATAAAAGGTGCTCAATGAATGTGAGTTGGATGAAATCCAACTGAATTGAGAAGCAGGGAGAAGTCAAACCTGAATTTGAATATACTTACAACAAAAGCAATGAGAGATTTTCTCCTGGCCCAAGTTTAAGCAGCAATAAAAACAAGTTTCTTTTCCAGTTTGTACAGGTATTCAATACATAGTAGAGAAAATTAGACAGAGCTCCACCACAGTGACTTGTAGTTGGTGATTTTTAAGGTTTTCCCTGACTCTGAGGGGGTTATGAAATGTCCTAAGATGTTACGTCATATGTAACTTTGTCAAGAACAAGGTAAAATTCACTTCATTATACCATTACATTGAAAGTTTGGTGAAAATCCCAGTTACCAAAAACCAATCCAACAACAGCTTGAGTTAATCAGAATTCATTTTTCCCAGACATAGTTCCAGGAAAAAAAGTGAATAGCAAAGTAAACTGATAAGAGGGGCTGCCACACACAAGTACACACACACAAAGCAATGTGGAGAGATGTTCTCATTCCCCACAACTCCTTATCCCTGTACAGTTCTGGCAAAAGCCACTCTGTCACAAAAGGATAGCTCAATGATTCGAAGAACAGCAAGGTAAGTTCTATTTTTTTTCTTTAGAGGACTGTGAAAAGGAAGTCTTAAGAGATTGCTTGATAATTGCTCAGAGATTTCATATCACCAGGCCTGCCTTAGAAGAGCTCCTGAAAGAAGCACTAAACATAGAGAGGAACAACCAGTACCAGCCACTCCAAAAACGTACCAAATGGTAAAGACCACCAACACAATGAAGAAACTGCGTCAAATAATGGGCAAAACAACCAGCTAGCATCAAAATGGCAGGATCAAATTCACACTTAACAATATTAACCTTAAATGTAAATGGTCTAAATGTCCCAATCAAAAGACACAGACTGGCAAATTGGATAAAAAGGCAAGACCCATCAG